>CAIGRK010369029.1:0-14466 GCA_903798315.1 Fraxinus greggii | reverse complement strand
AGGCCCCCTTTGGTTCCGCCCCTAGATACACTTAGGGCGTGTTCGGTAGAGATTAAAAGTCAATTAAAATTGAAAATATAGCCGTTATTGGGTCTCACTCATCTAATAAAAGTCAACAATAACGACTGATTTTTCAATTTTAATCCGATTTTAATCTCTACCGAACACAAAGTACTAGACAAATATAATGCTCCTTGTTAATCATGTTCACTTGTACTAAATTAAATATATCAAACAAGTCAATAATGTTTAAGATCAAATTCACTTTTAATGTAAGGATTGATATTATTACGACATTGCCCTTGTTTGACTTAAGTTAAAATCTAGATTAATTTATGTTTAAATCAACAATTAATTTTAACATGGATCCCATAAATTTTCAACAACACATTTTATAACTCTTTTCAAAATCTAATTTAATCCTTACTAGACATTGCAATAATGAAAAACAGAGCCAAACAAATAAAGTAGCGAATGAACAAGCTTACAAAATCTTGAAATTCAAGGAGGTAAACGGAAAAAAGTTCAATCACGAGTTCAAAAATTTTAAATAAAAGCGTAAAAAATAGAAAAAAGGGGGCCAAACTCAGCAAATAAAGTAAATATTAATCAAATATAACATAATGACTAATAAAATCAAATAAATTACATTTTTTAAAATTAAAGGAAAATTGCCGGTTGAGGTTTCCAAATATTGACCCCATTAGCACTTGGGTCCTCATTCTTCATCTTTTGACCCTTGAATCTTCAAACATAAACCATGGTAATACTTGGGGTCCTTCATGGACAGTTAATGTCCATTCTGCTTTCATATTCAAGCTAATTTTATGAACACTTCCATCATATTTTTCATTTTACCTCTACAAATTGTGTATGACTATCTTCCAAAACCCTAATTTTCCTTCTTTGCATTGGTAGTCCACCAGAGCCCTAATTTTTTAAAATAATGCTACTTGTACATAATAATTTATATACGAATGATGTGTCAAAAATAGAGTAAATTTTTTTTTTTTGTTGTTGAAGAAATTTTGATCGAATCGTATCTCATCACATGTGTATAATTTTTTTTTTTTTTTGTCAAGATTCCCTTAGCCCACTTGATTAGGGAATATTCCAAATTAGGACTTCAGAGAGTTGTCTTGCACGGTAATGTAGCGGAAAAAATGGAAGATTGGACGAAATTGCCCTAAAATTAACTCCAGTGGAACACAACTTGGAATTTGATGGCAGAATGAGCGATAACTATCCATCGAGAATCCAAGTGCACCCATTGACTACGACAAAGGGCTCAAATGCCAAAATATGAAGAATGGTAACTGAAGTGCTACTAGGGTCAACGTTTAGGGATCTCAGCTGCAAAATCCCCAATATTTAAATGCTCATAACCTTTTACAAGATTCGGGTACGAAATGAAACGGACTTGTATTAAATGGGCCCACTAAGAACTTCAATGTACAGAGTCAAAAATCGAAGTTCAAATAGCAAAAATAGAGAATTTTTGAAGGAAAATCTGTAACAAATTTGACAATAAATGGAGAAAAATTTCTACAAAATTGAAAAGGAAAAAGAAAGGGAGGCCAAAGCTATCCCGCCTGATACACACCAGAACAGTAGGTACCAAGCACATTAAAATTTCTTGGATTTTTCTTTGCTGAAATTTGAAATTTTTGTAATTGCAATGCCACGTTTCAGAAATCTGCATGTATTACACTTTTCATAGAATCCGTAATTTGGTTGCATTAATCTGTCGTTTTTTGAGTAAATTCTGGGCTGTCAAGGTCTGCGTTATTTCGTCATTCACCTACTGCTTCAACAGGTTTTCTATTGCATTTGCGGACTGCGGTTCATTTGTTTTTGATATCCATAGATTTTCTCTTCGTTTTCTGGGTTTTGAGGGGAAAGAGTAAATGGCGGCTTCATCTTCCAGTTTGAAAGAAACAAGAATGTCTGAAAATGTGGCTTCTGATGATGTTCTTTCAGAGGACGCTGAGGAGCAGCTATACACACATCTCATTCGGGCCGGGAAATCTCTTCTAGAGCTCTCGTATACCAACGAGGAGCTCTTGCAAGAATTGGATGTAAGCCCCTCATTTCCGTGTCCAGAATTTACATGAATGTTTTTGTTTAGCCTACAGGAGGATTTGCTCGAGTGAATTTCATTTTTATGAATAAACACTGAGGTGTTTGATTCTTCTTGTGGCTGATTTTTCTGTTGATTAGTTTGATAATCAAACTCTTTATGGATTGTGGCACTAAAGGATTTTGCTTTAATTGGTGGTTGGCAACAAACTAAAAACTCTTTCATGAATGATGGTTTTCTTTCTATAAATTGAGACCATCTGTTAGAATTTATGGATGATTTGATTGTTTTATTGTAAAGAATGAAAATCTGAAGTCAATTCCCTTGGAAATTAAACTCTCTGTAGGTTGTCAATTGAGATCCATATATGTTTGATTCGCTTTATGGATGATTTGGCTGATGCTTAAATGTGAAGCATAAGAATTTGAAGTTAAAAGATCATTTGATAATTAAACTCTTCGTTGGTCGATGATGTCTTGTTGGATGTTATTAGACGAGGTCCTCATCTGCAAAGTTTTTCACCCATTGAGTGGTTCTTTTCGTGTGAATAATTGTTGGTTTAGAAGTGTTAGTCTCATTGGAGTTATAATGTTGTTGATGTTCAAAACATAAGAAATATTTGAGGGTTACAGCTAAGTTGAAGTATGAATTTGGCAATGTAACCACCGATGGAGAAAAGCAACTACAAGTAGTTTGATCTCGATGATGGACAAAAATTCTAAAAGGGGTTATTTTTGTTGCATTGTTTTATCAATCTGATGCAAACATAGGTGAAGTGTTGAACTATTGAGAGGCATGGGGTACCAGCTGCCTTTACTAAATATTGAAACTTTTTTATGACCATCAACGTCAGTGCAGGAAGAAGTGCTTGGTTAAAATCTCAAAACATATACATACTAGACAATTCAGAGTATAAAGGTATAAAATCGGAGTTGACCACTTCTAGACAGATTAGGTTACAATCTTGTTGTAACATTGAAGCATGAGAGATAGTGGAGTGTTTTATGTATTCTTAATTCTGGCAATCACTTTTGGTTCAATGAAGGGGCAGCAGTGAAGGATTTGTAATTGATTGCATAAATGGATGATGGAGGAAAGCCAGAGATAGTTTTCATTATGAACGACTTAGGATGAATTGCACAATTGAACTGGAACCTTAACTTATGCGGTAATTGTTTAGATCTATAATCAGGTTTCAGTAATGCAAAGAGACCTTGATTGTACTAATGTACTTCNGAAGGATTTGTAATTGATTGCATAAATGGATGATGGAGGAAAGCCAGAGATAGTTTTCATTATGAACGACTTAGGATGAATTGCACAATTGAACTGGAACCTTAACTTATGCGGTAATTGTTTAGATCTATAATCAGGTTTCAGTAATGCAAAGAGACCTTGATTGTACTAATGTACTTCCTATTTCTCTATTTTAACTTTCATATTTGTTAACTTTCATTATCTTCAATATCCACAATTCTCTGTTTGACATTCACAGTGAAGATGTTTGACTATAAAAGAATGTCGATCTTATCTTTCAGTATTTTGATAAGTCACTACTCCATGTATCATTCTATGTTTTCCTTTCTTTAGTTAATGTTTATGTCCGGTGCATAAATGAAATCTCTGGTTTTTGTTGGGCATATAGAAATTAGAGAACCTCTTGTCGAAAATAAGACAAGGGACGAAGCAAAACAAGACAATGAAAAAGGTGCTGCGAACTGCAAAGAAGGCACTGGTGGGACTCCTGGGACATGGAGAATGGGATGTCAAGATTTCCGTGACATCATGCCTCACTCAGTTAATGAGAATAACAGCCCCTAATGAGCCTTTAGAAGATGATTACATGAAGGTACTAACTACAATTGATATGCTGCCATTTCTTCTTAATAATCATGTGAAATCATTGATACACTAGTGTTTGATTTTGCATTTAATTGATGTACAGGAATATTTTCAGTTGGCTGTGATGGCATGTGAAAAATTGTCATGCTTGACTGGTCATGGCTATTTGAAGGTTTTATCAACACTTCAGGTGTTTGCAGATGTGCATTTATGTGTATTGATGTGGGACTTGGAGTTAAATGCACTACTTGTGGAGCTGTTCCAAAAGTTTTTAAATACCATACAGTAAGTGTTCTTCCAAGTTTACAATTTTTTATCCGTACACCTGTTCATTTTCCTTCTTTGTCTCAACATTGCCTCTTTTTAAATCTCGTAAGCTTCATACTTTTCTTAAAGTGCGAGTAATTAAGTAATTATGACATATTATTTTGAAGTTCCAAATTCTTTATAAGGAAAAAGCATTTTATTATTTGGAAATCCCAACTTGGCACATCTTATTTTCCTGTGTTCTAGGTAGTTCCGATGAGGGCTCAGTTTAGTTTCTTTGGCTAGTTCTTTACCAATGGGATTCTTCAAGGACGTTTACATGGCCATGTCGCATGTTAGCAAATATTTTGTTCCCTTAAATAATGGCTCATTGCTTGTAGAAAGGAATAGAAGTATCTCGCATGAACCCAATGGTTTGCTTTTGAATTGTTCCCCATTGGAAGAAGATGTCATGCTCATTGGTTTTTGGATAAATTAAAATGGAAAACCTCATATTTGGAAATCAATTCACTGAAGGCCATAGACTTAATAGTGATACCATGGTTGCGTGTCAGCGTAATAATAGCTTTTTCACTTTCTATTATCCCCAAACCCAAGACCATGTGGCAATTTTGCAAGATTTAAGGTGTTTAAAACTCACCTATTTGAGGAGTGGTCATTGATGACAATTTGGGAAATGGATACCATGGTAATGCTGAGATGCTATCTTGTTAGTTCATAATTTCCACCTTCCCTTGTTAAATGCTTTGATACTTCCACTGATGCATCAAGAGTCCTTTTTTGTCTAATTTCTTTCTCTGTCATTGTTGTAGAAACAAAAACTATGTTAGGTATGACTTTCTATGGTCTTGTTACTATAGCCAGCTTTGATTTCAATAAGTATTTCCATTTTGATTGATAATTATTGTAATAATAGGCAATTAATGCATTCACTAAGCCAGCAAAATTAGCTCAAGAAAAGCTAGAATGCATCATATGCGTATTGAGGAAAGTATTTGTATATGTTGCATGAGCTTTGCAATTGATTTACATAGTAACATGGAGTATGCATGATTTATTGAAGAAATTTTCTCTGTCGCAAATATTTAAATCTGACTTTAATTTGTCAATTTTAGGTCTATCCAGCTTCCTGTTGTATTTAGTATCATGGAGAAAATCATGACTGTGGCAATAGACAGCAGCGATGAAATCTCCTTGGATCTTTTGCTTGTCCTTCTAGCTAGTGTAAAGAAGGAGAATCTTGTAATTGAATTCAATGTTCAATGTTCTTCGATTTTTATCTTACCTCCTTATGACTATATTAATATATTCCTTCTTTTTTTTCCCCGTGTTTCAGTGTCTATCTCCTTTTTCCTTCAAGTTAGGGGAGAGAGTTCTTGGAAAATGTGCTTCTAAACTCGAGCCATATCTCCAAGAAGCAGTGAGCTGCATGGACATTTCTTTTGGTGATTACACTAATATAGTTGCATCTATATGCCAGGGTGCAACTCAAAGGGAAAATATGGTGGTGTTTCTCTCCTGGTCACAACTATAGTTAAACTGAATATGTGTTTCAATATGAAAATGTGGATAATTGTTATTTTCTTGTTTTTCAAAGTTTAAACTTTACATTTTGTGGTCGCCGCATCTAAATGGTGGAAAAAGTGCTAATTTTTTTTTCTATCTTGACATGAAGTATAGACTAATCAATGCTCAATTGTGTGTTCATTGATATTCTTGCTTATTTCAATGCAATCTTTAATGAAGTTGATCCTAGTTACGAAAAACTATAAATGCAATTATTATTTAGTTGTACAAATCTCAATCAAAGGAAACTAAAAATAAAGAAAGATTCTAGTCATCCTTGATCGTGTCTGTTTATGAGTTCGAATCAACAATATTTCCAACACTACCTCTTCAAGATGGCATTTGAAGATCTTGAACACCTTTTCTGGATAGTAAATGATGGAAGATATCCCACCAAGAGCTTTAGTACAGCCATATTCTTGCTAGTTCATTATGAGGGTGAAAAACGTGGCAGATATAATTCCTTTCTGAACCTTCTTGCAAAGTAGATGACGGAATATTTCTACGTGTTTAGTTCATTCATGAACTCAAGTCAATGCCTTACCAACTCCTTATCGACCTTCAAATCTTTTATCTAGATAGATGTTGGCTGCTGCATGGAATTCCCAAGTCTTAGGATAATGAATGCCAAAGTCTTCAAGTAAATAGAGTACTCATCTAACTTCACAATACTCCATCATAGAAGTTGAAAATATTGTATCAATGCATAGTGCATTGTGATAGAATGTCGAGAATGAGTGTGATGTTAAGTTACTAAAGCATAGGCAAGCAAAAAATACTAGATGCAAAAAAGAAGGATTCCTTTACGAGTAATGTAAGAATCTCCACTTAACATACACTGCCTTGTCAATACTCTATTCGACTTACTCAACTTCTTATTCTGTTTTCAAACGACATGCGCCAAGGAGACTTAACTTTTCAAGCAACTCAAGGACAACTTTTCATTGGTCGATATTAACTTCACTTTTTAAATGCACAAAGGAAAAATAGTTTATCAAGCTTTTTACAAGGGTGAACTCGATCCTCTTTTACATGGATCTCTATTGAGGGACACCTGCTCCTTAAGAATGACTACCATCCATGTATAATCCATGCTAAATCTGACCAAATGTGCACCCTACCTTCTCTACGTTCTTGATCGTCCATCTTTGTCATATTAAAGTGTTTTAGTGGCATATTCGGTCATCTTCCCCATTACTTAGAAAAAATGAACCGCTGGTTTAATTTTAATGCTAAGCGGGTTTTACATATCTAAGGCCCTTACTTTAAACATATTTTGAAGAAATTCCTTCATGAACTAAATTTCTTTTAGATTATCTCCGGCAAGAATGCTATAATAAACATAAATAAGAATATAAA
Source organism: Fraxinus greggii (assembly GCA_903798315.1). Classification (NCBI taxonomy): domain Eukaryota; kingdom Viridiplantae; phylum Streptophyta; class Magnoliopsida; order Lamiales; family Oleaceae; genus Fraxinus; species Fraxinus greggii. The sequence goes on along the minus strand of CAIGRK010369029.1, from coordinate 7,352 downwards.
TAATAGAATTATTCATTATTATCATTACTATTAGTATCCTACACTCAACTATCAACTATCTTAAAGGATAATTTCATATTGAATAAAGATGAAATAAAATCAACATATAAAGGATTTAGCTACACTTTTTATCAACGTTTGAGTATGGTATGAGGGCTCATAAAGTTCATTTGAGCAATTGTTTTGACTAAGATTCAAACACACGGATTTCAAGATTGTTGTTCAAAAATCCTCGGACCATTAATTTGCAATGATATTTCTTCTATAAACAACCAGAGGTCTCTAGTTGTTTTTGTACAGATAGCAATTCCTGTAAGTCATATGATAATCTATGATGCTCGAATTTGAGTACGGGTATCGGGTACAGGTACGTATCTGAGTGTCGATCTTTATTTTCTAAAATATAGGATACATGTATATGGTTAAAAAAAGTCCAAATTTCGAACACGGGTACGTGGGTACGACTTTCAAATTTTAATTTTTTTACTAACCCAAAATATCATTTTAAATAGACCAAAATCAATTGTTCACAAAGAAAGAAATGGGTATTGAATAAGAGATTAAGACGAATAAAATAGAAATTTGAGGTTTAGTTTTCGATTATGGGAAGTTAATTACTACATATTATATAAAATAGAAAATGAGGGATTTGATTGCAATTTGAACTTAGTGGAATATTAAGTAACACTATAAGGAACCCATTTTTATTTTATACAAAGAAAACCCTAAACCATCGATACAGAAAGGGAAAGAAGGAAAAAAATGAAGAAAGGGGAAAGAAAAAAGAAGGGAAAACCTATAGCCACCGCCTTCCTCCACCCTCTCGGCGGTGATGTGAAGTTTACAAAGAACATAAATGGGAAAGAAGAAAAGAGAAAGAAAAGGGAAAGAAAAAAAGAAGATAAAAATGGCGAAGTCTCCCGGTTGAAACTTGGAGGATCCAATACATATCTTATACCCATACCCATGTTGTGTCTTGGCGTGTCGACACGGGTATTTAGTCTATTTCGAATGGTCCGAGATCAGAGGGGATAATAACATTGAAGATCCAGGAAGCCACCATATCATCACATTGCTTTTAGAACTCAAGCATTAGGATCCTCAAGTGAAGACTTGGAGATGGCTCCATTCACAAATCCATTTTGTTCTTCACACTTGAGCTATCATCATAGCATTGCTCCACTTTTTGTATTTTTTCTTCATTTAGTGGAAAGGACACAAGAACTGTGCAGATTATCTTAGGGCTGCAAGGAAAAATCACTCTTGGTGTATTTATCATTTTTATTTGCTTTCTCCATGATTGCAGACATTGAAAAGAGTGAAGAAAACGAAAGCAATTAGGTTTTTAAAGATACAGGGTTCTCTTATTCGAATAGTTGAGAAGAGAATAATTCAAGATATTATATGAAGTTCTCTACTAGTCCTTCACAAGAAAAAACTATAATGCAATTATCACTTAGCTGTACAAATCTCAATTAAAGGTAACAATAAAATAAGGAATGATTATGGTGATTCTTGATTGTGTCTAGTCTGATATGATTTGGAATCAACAATATTCCAACATTTTTTTTTAAATATTTATTCTTCAAGGGAAACCATGTGGTCAACAAGTAATGAAGGACAATGTATTAATCATTCTCGCTTAATAGGGGTTGCTAGGAAGACAAATTTTTGGGAGCTTCTACAAAGATGACCATGATATCCAGAGGAGAAGATGGTTGCATTTCTGTAGGAAAAACTATTTAATGGCTAACAAATTACTTTTTATGATATTAATTATCAAGTAATCCTACTTCCAAAAGAAAGAAGAAGAGGACAGAAAATGGAAAAAATGTTAATTGTCTATCACCGAGTCTGGCAGATAGGGTAATGTGTTTAGGCCATATCCCTTGACTTAGACTCAACTAATTTTTTTTACTTTTGGTATATTAAAACCTTGTTTGAGACACATTTTTAACAAAAAAAAAAAGGATTTTTAATGGTGATTTTTGGGAGAATGTTACGTGCAAATTATTTTATTGATAGAATGTGGTTGAAAATGAGTTTTTGAAAAATGTGTTTTTGAATAATGGGGCTCAAACAGGTGCTAATTATTTCTTTGTCTAGCTAAGTGGCACCAATTGCTAGTAAAGGTTTGCCATTCCAAACTGCAAATGTCATTATTGAACTTCCCGTCTATCTTGCTGAACTGTCCCAATTGTTGGATCATATATATTTATGCTAATATGTCTTCATTTTTGATAAGTTGTTTTCTTGCTTGTAAAGGCTCGGAGATTGTAAAAAATGCCCTGTTTTCTTAAAGTTTACTATCTCACTGATGAGTAAGTAGTAGCTGTTCAAATGTTGTTAAAACTCTCGAGCTCTGCTTTGTTATGGGTTAGGTTGACTAGAATTACAAAATGGTATAAGGCTCAGTATTTTAGGGGAAAGTGTACAGACGAGGATGCTGGCCCCCCAAGGTGGTGGATTATAGGATTCCACATTGTACAGTGAGGGGAAGGTTGTGTGCTATAAATGTAAGATTGAGTCAAACCATCATTGAGGCCTTTTCCATGTGGTCTAAAGTGCTTTGAGATGAGCCCAAAACCTGACAATATTCGAGTATAGTTGATTGGTTGTTTGAATTTTCTCAAAGTTTTCTTTTAAATATTTCTCGTGTTGTCATTAAAAATTTATTTTCATTTATTTAGTCTCATGATACATATACTAATGTTATATCTTGGTTTGTCCATATGTTTGTATCTTACATTTTTATTTTTTTTTTTGCCATCACTTGCGTACATAATCATTTTTTTTCTAGTTTAGCGACTCTTGTGTTGACTTTTGATTTGGATTTGAACTCATACATGGTGATGAAAGTACCTGTTAGACAATTTAGGCTACATAATCATGTTATACTAGAGTGTTTTCCTTAAATAATGTTTTCTTAAAAAACTGTTCAAGTGTTCATAATGTTGCTTATTTAATTCCTGATTTGTGATTCTACTTTACAATTTTATTTCTAGATCTGAATCCAGATATGGCAAGAGTGATTCCTATTATCCCACGTTTGGACGTCTACATTATAATGGATATTGTTGTAACAGTAGCAGATGTATAAGTAATAGTGCATAACTTGTTATTTATTTTGTTCCAATTATCAGATCTGAAGGTTTATGTAACTAAAACAGTCCTCTTTTGGTTGTGTGTGGTTCTGTTAGGATGCTGAAGAGCTTCGAGCAGCTACTTCTGGTCTTGGAGAAGTTGGTCAATCCGAACAAGCCAAATTACTTGGGAACACGGACACAGGCCATGAGAGGAATGAAGAGAATTTAAGTGCAAATTCATCAAAAATATTGCAATATTTTGATCAGATCAACCAGCAAGGATATGCGAATATTCCCTACGTGAAGAAAAGGGATAGGAGACCCAATTCTAAGCTAAAAGTAGAGGAGGGATATGATTTTTCTTGGCTGCCTGTTGAAAAATTTCATTCTGAAAAGACTGGTATGGAGAAAAAGGTATGGATTGATTATCATTCTGACTTTTATCTAACTGTATTGAATGGATAAAAATCAATCATTTAGCCAGCCCTAAATTTATTGGGAATGCTTAGCTTGTTATGATTGAATTGAAATAAGGTCTACCTACAACTTGCATCCTATCCATGTGGCTGCAAGCACGGCCCTTGGGGCGTTGGCTTGTATTTGGCCGTGTTGTTCCCATAACCAATTCTTGCAAGTAATGTAGTAGCAGACAAATTGCATAGAAATTGGCTTACTGAACAAAAACTCTGTGTGAGAAATTCTCTGGCTTCTCTCTAGAATTTCTTCTTTCCTTCCTGGGGGGAAGTTCCAACCTGCCTAAGCCACCTGACCTACTGCCTGCCACTCTACCATCCCCGCACAACAACGGCCTAACCACCACCACCATCAATGCATCAAGAATGTTGCAAAAATCTTTTGCATCTCTTCTTACAAAAGAATCTACACCACTTGTCGTGCCAAAACCACCGTGCTTTCATGAAGGGTGACCGATGGTTATATAAAGTGAGGAAGAAATGCTGAAATTGTCTTTAAATTTTCATAGTAAGTCTTTGTTGTTAAAGTTATGTAAGCACTTGCGTCTTTTGGATGTAGAGGAGGATTTACAATTGGTTGAAGATTATATTCACATGATCATTAACTTCTTTTGGATGGATATTTTATAAGATTGTGGTTGAAGAAAACTGTCTTTACGGAATCAAAATCCCTATAGCTACAGCTGTAGCAATAGAGGAATGATTTGGTAATATGCCAATTTGACCACTATTAGTAGATAAAAGGATATTAAATGATGAGTGTTCTAAAGTGGAACGTTCAGATATGATGTAGAACTGGCTGTTGTTCCAGTGCTGTTTACCTTTCCCAGTTTGCCTATTTTCCTCTATGAAAAAAGGGCATTATTTTATCTTTCAAGTGCCATTGGAAAGCCCCTAACGATAGAGGAATCCATGGGAGCAGGTATTAGGCTGGGTGTTCCAATGGTTTGTAATGAAATCAATTTTACTAGAAGATATTCAATATATCATTTGGGTAATGTGAGAGTGATAATAAAGAGGGGAGCTATGACAGTGCGTCGCTATTGTCTTCGTTAAAGCACGTTGGACACAGAGAAGAGCAGTTTTTTATATTAATGGAAAGCCGTCTGGTGGGATTAGACATGGTAAGAGTACTCAGGTTAGTAGATTGGCCAGGCGAGGTGGGCATGTGGTGACTGCTTTGGTAGCTTATAGTATCAAGTCTTATAGGCACGATTCTAGCATCAATGGAGTCCAGAATTTTTATTTGTCTTGACAACATGAAATGCTCATTTTTATGATGTGCTGATCAAAAAGTATGTATGTGTCAACAATGCAAGTTGTTTTGGTTTAACCTATGGGTGGGCTATACACAAATTTTTCAGTTGCACCACATTTTAATTGTACTAAAACTCTCCAATCTTTGCTTATTATTGCACTTATATCCCACTTTTTTTGCTGAATTCCTATGCTCATTTTGGATGATGTGGTTCAAGTCATACTGCTACTCATTTATGAAAATTGTGAATGTGCATGACCTTTGATAAAAATGAATTCATCTTGCATATGAGGGGCTGTGTTGAAGATTTAACTATAATAAATAAATGTGTTACCTTGCTTAAGCTTAAGGAGGTGGTTCCTACGTGATGGTTTATTGTATCTGTAAATGTAATATTCCTCCTTTTGTTTTGTGTGGTTCTACTAGGATGCTGTAAAGCTTCAAGCAGCCACTGCTAGTCACAAAGAAGTTGGTCAACTCCGACCATCCAAATCACAGGTGAACAAGAACACATCTGATGTGAGGAATAAACAAAAGTTTGATGCAAATTCAACAAAAGCATTACACCATTGTGATCAAAACAACAAGAAGATTGATGTAGATGAGACAAAGAATGTTGGTGAGGATGTTCCTGTTGCGAAGAAAAGGGATGGGAGACCTAGTTCTCTGCTAAACTCAGAGGAGGGATATGGTCTTTCAAGTTTGCCAATTCAAAACTCTCATTCTAGAAAGAGGCGCACAAAGAAAAAGGTATGGCTTAGTTATCATTGTCAAGAATTTTTATTACGTAATTAAATGTTTAGTTATCCCCTACAAGAGTATAATTAGATGTGTAGATATTTTATATATTGCCACGCAGTTTTGGTCAATAACCAGTGCTAAATACTTGTGAAATGCTATTGGCATTATAATGCTTTCTTACTTTGATCTCTACTTGTCCTCATCTATGCTAATATATTATGCTGTTTTCAAGTAAATGCACATTTGGTAAGTGCACTAATGTGATTAAAATGTGCTTAGACCCTACATGTAATTATTTGACCAACATTTGAAATAATAGGTTAGTATTTCCGGTCATCAATTCAGAACATGCATGAGGAGCTATAAATAGGCAGTACAAGAAAAATAATAAAGAGAAAAATATTTACCTTATGCTAGCTATCCAGCTATTTCTAGGAGAATCAACTACACTAAAAAATAAAATCAGGCAAGGAAAACATGTCCAATAATGAAAATACTAAATACACATTACATACCATACCGGGAAATAAAGATTTTTCTTTCTAACACTCCCCCTCAAACCGGCGTGTAGATATTCTTCATGTGCAGCTTGTTTATGATTGTATGAAAAGGCTTAATTGGTAGTCTCTGATGTTCACCAGTTTCTCTGTTGAGACATTGGGACTCCAAATGAGAGAATTCCCTAGAATTCTAGAGAGGTTCTGATACCATGTTGGATATAATTGCTTGGCATTTCAATTGACAAATTCTAGACATGTACAAAGAACTATAAATATGGAGAATAATAAAACTAATAAAGGAGAAAAAGTTTCCCCCCATTCTAACCATTTGGCTATTCCTAGGAGAATCAATTTACAATGAGAAATAAGATCAGATACAATAAGGAAACAGGTACGATAATGAGAATACTACATATACCGCCTATGCTGTTTTAGGAAACAAAGATTTTCCTTTTTAACAGTCCATTAGCCGCCAACTTCTGAATATGCTCTGCCTGATTAAAATTTCAACACCAGTGTACCTAGATCTAATGGGAGAATTAAAGGCCCTATTGGTACTCTAATCATCATTTCTTTTGTTGTATTTTGCTGTAATGGTTACATTATTGGTGGCTTATTGTCACTTCAAAACAAGTATACAAATTTCTGCATTTTTATAGAAGCTGGTCCTCGTTGAATTTCACAAAAATTATTTTCACCAATTCAGTAGCATGTTTTGATAAGCTTATAAGGTGCTTTTCTTGTCATGCCCTTCCAACTAGTCTTATTGAATTTGATTTATGTACTGGACCGAACCATCTGGTGCCCACCTCTAAATTTGGGTGGGAGGAGGGGTGCATATTTATAAGGCTCTTGGGTGTTGGGTTGGGGGCAGTACACATGCAGGTGAAGGGGGCACCGGGGAGGAGAGGGAGTAGTTGCTGCTACCGTACACATTCATTCAGACACGAGTTGACTTTGTAACTGCCAGATGTCTTTTTCTACCCTTGGTGTTGGGCTTTTCTGTTACACACCAATATAACCTATGGCAGTACTCCCTCCCTCCCTTTCCACACCATTAATTTGCATTCAGTGCTAAGCATACAAATTTTGCCCTTAAATTCAACTTAATTAGTTGGAAAAATTGCACCATTGTCTCCAACCTATTATTGTGAATTGTTCTCGAACTTTTGGTTGTATTTGCGAAATAAATCTAAGATTGTGCATTTTCATAGAAATTGGTACGCATTGAATTTCACAAAATTTATTGTCACCAATTCTGTAGCATGTTTGGCTAAGCTTATAAGGTTCTTAT
>CAIGRK010369008.1:0-15487 GCA_903798315.1 Fraxinus greggii | reverse complement strand
ACAAAGAGAACGGCCCCTTAGTATCTTATAAAAATTTTTTATGTAACTAACGTTTGACATAAATATTTTTTTATTACTTACATTATTACGTATTCAACTACGTCATTACATTGCACGTGCTCCTGACCAGGATTCTATAAAGAATTGCACACAAGTCTTGTCTACAGCGACACCGTCCCACCTTAATCTCGTTGAAGAACACACCCAAAGAATCGAATTTGAAACTCGAAAATGAGTGGGCCTCCGTTTGTAAAGAAGCTGAAAATCGAAAAGGCAGATGAAAATGGAAAAACAATGGAAGAAGAAAACAGAAATGAACAAGAAGAAGCACTGCAGGCTCTCATCGATCACCGCACAAAAGAAGTCGTGCATCTTCGCCAACGCGTCTCTTATTACACATCCCAGGTTCAATTATTATTATTAATTTTTTTGGGGGTTTCTTGATGTTTTTATTCAAGCTTTTTTGTATCAGATATGATGGGGAATACTTTTTTGTTGTAATCATCTGTCTGTGATATTATATATATAAATATTGATTGATTTTGTTATTCAGCTCAATTGACCTTCCAATTTTATGAAGTGTTATTTTTACATGTTAGGATATTACAGATTGTGCTTTTATTATGGCTAAATATTTACTTTTTCTGTTTGATATTTATTCACAATATAATTCTATCTTTGAAGTATTGAAGGGGAAGGTCAAAAAGCCTATGCTTGGAACTTTTTGATTTGCAGATGGTAGATATTTAGCGGAAAAAATTCACGAGGTTTATAGAAGTTAAATTTCACTTACGGTAAATAGAAAGTTTGCACAAGTAGGACATTGTGTATTTAAAGCTAATAGATTATTTTGTCAACTTCTCTAACTCGTAAAGGTTAAAGAGTGTTGTGTGCAAATGGTATAGACAAGTAGGTGTCACTTTTTGCTTTATAGTTCATTTACATGACAAAAATTTCTTTCCAATAAAAAAGTAGGTGTTACTTTTTGGCTACCAGAATATGGAGTTTATGGAGAAAAAAGATTTGAAAACTAGTCCTGTCGTTTGTTGCTCTCGAATCAATGATCTGGGAAGTCCTTTTTTCTGATGATTTACTCAAGGCTATCATGAAGTTACCTTTCTGGCCAATCAAGTGGACAATGTGTTGATTTATACTGGCATATGAAACTGTGCGGTAGCTCTAGTTGTTCTCTCATGAATGGTAGGGAATCATCAGTGTTTGATTACCCTTTTCTAACAACCTGTGATTGGAGATTGTACAACCGTTTCATGTGAGTCTGTTATCATTGGTTTTGCTTGATTGTAAACTTAACTGGTTTTTCTACACTTGGTTGATCTGGACTTGTAAAACGCCTAAGCAATCTGCATGTGGGTTTGCGTGTTTGCTGTGAAGTGTGATTGTGCTTCAACTTCAACTCTTTCTATATCAGTGTGGATGTTAATGGTTGGCTGTAGGACTTTCTTCTAACTTTATTGGGAAACATTGGATGAACATTCATTTATATTGGGTCTATAGCTTAATGAATCAGAGAGGAGGCTGGAGGAGACACAAATTAAATTGGCTCATCTTCAAGGACGGGACAAAGGGCCAACTTTGGAAAATTCACTTCGAAAGGAAGAAATCAAAGTTGAAAGAAGATCCACAAGTCCTGTTCAGGTCAGTGAAGGTTCTTCTCGAAGCCAGTCTCACGGTCCACCTCGTTCAGGCCAGGAAACCATAAAGTCATCCAGTGATAATCTGAAAATTTATGGAACACCAGTTAGTCCTTTCTACAAAAAGGAGGATTCTCCTCAAACCCAAAGTCAATCTACACGGTCTTCTACTCCAAATACTTCACAGCCTATAAAGATGAAAGCATCTGGAGCTAAAGTTTCCAGTGGTTCGAGGTCAACTCATGTCGACAATACTGTTCAATCCAAAGAGGACAGATCTTATAGAACGCCTTCTCAGCAGGAACCCATGGAAACTCAATCTAAAAAAACAAAGAGGAAGCTTGGTACGACTTCTTCCTTAAGTCCTTTAGCACTGTTAAGTTATTACGTTTTGACTCTTTGGCTTCGTAGATGTTGGAAATTGTATCAGGAGATTTCATTTACTAGTCATACTTGCAAATGGCCCCTCTTAATTTCCATGATTATCAATCAAGATGTATTCATCATCTTTTCTTTCTGATGTAGAGCTGAAAGAACATAAAGAGTTGATTCCATTGATAAGCCGCAGCTCTTCGCCAAATATAATCCGCACCCAGACAGGATGTTTTCAATCTAGTCAACACAAAAGAAAGTTGAGAAGTCTTGTACTGTGTCCGACAAATGATCAACTATTTGTGACAAGGTAATTTGGATACTTTTAAAAAAATCAAGAAGTCGGGAGATGGAAAATATACTTTTTTTTATGCTTCTAAATTCTTTTGATAAGTGAGATGTTGGTTAACCTCAGAAAGAAAGAAAAAAGAGGGCATTATTTGGTTAAGAGTTGGTTTTCTTAGGCGTGTTAAGCTGCGCTCTGTAGGTTTTGTCCTCTGCATGTGCATAAAAAGAAATGTTACAATTCTTCGTTTTTTATTTGATCATTTTGAATGACACGTATGATAACATCATGAGGTTCTTACTCTTGCTATATCTCACGCACATGCATTAGCTCTTGCAGCATGATGTGAGATTCGTACTGAAATTCATAATTGTAATTTTTCTATTTTGTTCTGGAGTTATCTTTTCACTACTTCAAATGTACGGACTTTACAGCATTTTATTTTATGCGTTGGAGTGGCTTTTCACTTTTTCTAGAGCTTTTTATTGCTTGATGCCCAGAACTAAATATTAACCTTAGTGACACAAAAAGCAATCTAGGGTTGTTCATACCTTATTTATCCCAACTAACAACTCTACAGATTCTGACACCTTTTCTTGTGTATATGAACGATTTTGCAGTGCATTGGATGGAGATGTCAATTTGTGGCAAATTCAGGGCAGAGGGTTAGTTATTATCTTATGAAAGAATCTCAGTACTTTCATCCATATTATTTTATTTATTTTTTTCAAATTTCTTGACGTTCTCATTAAAACGAAGAGTGGTGCATTCTTATAATCTTAAAATATTGACTTCAATCATACCCTTGTTTTAATGATTTGAGTTCTTGACTTCAATTGTTTTCTCTCATTGCATAAAAATGCAGATCAACTGCTCATCGTCTAAGTACAACTGACTGTCAATCAGCCAAGCAGAGGAGATGGCCAGAAGATATTGCTTGGCATCCACAGGGAACCAGCCTCTTTTCTGTTTATAGTGCAGATGGTGGGGATTCTCAGATATCAATTCTGAATCTTAATAAGGGAAAAGAGGTAAGGATCATGATTTAGAGTTTTATTTTATATTTTTGTATATAATTATATTATATTAAGCTTGCAGATGTACAATTGACATGTACCTGTGTAAAGTACAGACATTAACGTCTCATCTTTGTGGCTTTGTTCCAATCTAATGTATGTGGTGATCAGATTCATTCCCATAATGAAATATACGACAAATGGAAAATTTGTTGAAGCTACTTTACTTGTGTCCCTGACATCGTAAACATTTGATAGTAACTGTGTACAAGAATGGGCGTCTATCCATAAACCAATTGCCTATTGGTCGAGTGATCCTTTTGACTTGTCTAAATCTCTTGGAAGTTTCTTCTAACTAATGCAGGACACAACCTCTTCACGCTTCCTCTTATTAGTGAGCAGGGCTCAAAGGTGAAAAAAATACCATGTAAGAAATTTTGGTTACTTCCCAAAGCCAATTGGAAATGTGTGGGCACATATATATATTTTACTTATCTAATTCTCTCAAAAGATGTAATTTTTGAAGTCATTTTTTTTAGTACGTGTCTTTTCCTTAAATGGAGAAGGTATTACCTAACATTCTAGCAATTTCTGAAACTTACACTTTAATCCTACTCTTCTTCAGTTGCCTCAATCCTTTTACCTCTATTTATCTCCAATGTACTCCTTTACTAACATATAATGTTTTATTTGTCACACTGAACTCTGCAGGTTCCCCGCTGGTCTCTCTCTCTCTCTCACACATTTACACCCATAATTAGTTGCCTAAGGCGTACACCATGAGGATTTTATTATGCACCTCGAGCTTACACTTTTAAGTGCTATATTTGCGGGCTTACACCTTGTCATACTGAGATGCGCCTCAAGGCATAAGCCTTGGTGCGACTGGGGTTTGCACCCTATTGTCTTGTTCTTTCTGGCTTTTGTTTATTCCCTTAAAACTTTTCGGTTGTTTTATTATAACCTAGATTGTTTGAAGGGCTTTTAAGACTAATTTAAACACAATTCAACTCTAAAAACTTGAAAAAGAAGCATTCGAGAATAAAGAAGAGGACAAATAAAGAAAGTGTAACCTAGCCTCCTATGAGTGAAGCATGATAAAGCCATCTCCTAAGTGAAGTTCCAAGTTTTCAGCATTAAAAAGGTTGATAACAGGAGTCCCCCGACACATAACTTCAATCTTTTCCTTCTTCAATATTTTTCTTCATGTTGTCTTTGTATTTTTTGATTTCTTTTCTCTATATTTCTAGTCTTTTAAAGTTAAATCGAAAAATAAGTTCCTAAATGGCTGGTCAGTTGCCTCATTTGTTTTAGGCTTTTAGTTCTAGTTGTGGTTTAATGGTCTTATTATGTGATGACTACCAGTTAATGTATTTTTGCTACTTTATTTATTGAACTTTAGAGTTGTAATTTAGACTTATAATCTCTGAAATGTTTTGTTATTATAATTTTAGATAGTTAATGGCTTCTTATGAATATAATTTTATATTTTGCTAGTTTTTAAATTATATTATTGGTTTTTGTTGAGGCGTATGCCTTCAAACTCGTTGAGGCTTACTCCCCGTCCCATGGAGGTAAAACATCTTGATACTCAATTTAGCGTTTTTAGCACTGAATGGATGTGCAGGTGATTAAACATTTTTCTCGTTAACCAGAAAGGTTGCTTGTTCCTCATTCGTTTGTTCTATCTCTAACACACTTGTCTACTAACTATATAGGCTAGATTGCATACTTTGATCATACTTCGCTCAGATCTTTGTACTCAATAGTCTTATACTTTCAAGGAATTCTTCTCTTGGTCTGTCTAGGAAGAATAGACAGAATCCGCTCCTATAATCAAAAGCTTGCCTCTAGTTTCTACCGTCTAGTCCCTTGATGGCTCTTGGTTCTTGAACATGTTGTGGGATTAGGTGGAAGTTGAAAGAGCTTCTAAATGAAAATAAAACCTAATTAACTTCACATGCTCTGTCCAGTGACAATGCAAGTATAAAAAGCTAAGATGTTACCTTCCTTTTCGAGATGAAAGTAAGTAGTTATATATCTCCAAAATAATATTCGTACTAGTTGCAACCTAGAAAAGAAAATATGAAGTTCGAGCCTCAAATTTGTTTTGGTTGTGTTGTAGATTCCTTTTAAATCTGTTTTTTGTTTCGAGAAATTTAATCTACTGCTAGTTATCAATATTTCGGTTTCTTCAATGAACAGATATTTGATTCCATGTACATGTTGGATTTCTTTTATGCTGTGAATAATATATTATCAGAAAAGTAGAAAGGCTTAAATATTAAGGGCCTGTTTGGCATGACTTTTGCTTTCTGTAAAAGAGTTTTTGGAGAAAGTTACTTTAATTTTTGTTTGAAAGCTAATTTTTAAAAGTACTTTTATTCTGAAAGTGCTTTTAGAGGAAGCCATCTAACTAGCAAAAACACTTTCATAAACTTGGTCAAACGGGTTCAAAAGCCATATGAAACGGGCCCTAAATAACACCAGATAATTATGCCTCCGTTTGGGAAGAATTTATAAATAGATAGAAATGAGTGGTGGATTAATAAGTTGATATAACTTGTGAATCCATTGGAAGGTGTGGTTGAAAATGAAGTTTGACAATTTATAAATGATTTATAAAGTTTGCCAAACGGAGGCTAAACCTTTCAATATAGATGATTATATACATGCTCCATGCACGCTCATTTTCAATGCGTAGATATACAAAATTGACTCTTGGCAATAATTATTCGGATCTCATATTTTGGTAATGGCATCCACAGAAAGCACGTGTAACTTTTCTGGAAGACAAGCCTCATGTGAAAGGCATTATTAACAGCATAATATTTACGCCATGGGACGAATCATGTTTTGTCACTGGAGGCAGTGATCATGCTGTAGTTCTGTGGAATGAGCAAGATGCAGAGGATTCATGGAAACCTAAAGCTTTGCACAGAAGTATGCATTCCTCTGCTGTAATGGGGGTTGCCGGGATGCAGCATAAGAAAATTGTTATTTCTGTTGGTGCCGACAAGCGTATCATTGGGTATGATTTAGCATGTGGAAGAGCAGATTACAAGCATCAAATAGAAAGTAAAGGCATGAGTGTTCTACCTAATCCATGTGACTTCAATCTCTTTATGGTTCAGACAGGGTAAGTTAACTTATTATTACCTTTTTGTTTAATTGTTTTACATTTTTCATAATTTGCTCTTCTCCTGCACCCTTTTTACCCCTCTCTTTCCCCTGCCCTCCCAATCCCTAAATGTTAAAATAATGAGTTCAAGTTTATTTACATTATGTTATGTTTCTAGATACTAGGATGCACCGATACACTCTTGGCGAGTCAGTGTAGGAAAACTAGATGGCGTGTCCAATTTTTATTTTTATTTTTTATAGCTTGTTGGACATGTCGTTGACGTGCCGGTAGGTAGATTGTGTTGGAGACATGTCCACATTATTTTCAATTTTATACAGTTGGACTCATCATCGACAAATTGTGACACGTTGGGAGATACATGCTAACACGCTTTGAGATATATTTTCGATACGCCAGAATTTACAAGAATAAATTTACTTTACAATATATTTTTTTAAAATAATATTATTATTTTAATCAGCATGTCGGAACATGTCGTGTCGATATATATATATTTTATTTTTTTTTTGAAAAATTGCATGTTGGTGTGTCGGTATTAGTGCTTCCTAACTTAGATATATTATAGCTTGGCCCCATTTTTGTAGCTGGTTTGGAGCCTAAACATACTTGTAGGGGCACAACTCAATCTAATATTGGGTGTATTGGGAATTTGGCCTAATATTCATTGAAATGTAAACGATATATTAGGGGGCCATTTTGTAAGAGACGCACATTGAGAGGCATAAGATCATCAATTCATCATTATAATCCTCTTCTTCATGGTGAAAACCTGCAGCAGCCAATGAACATAGCTCTCACATTGAGGGTGAATTACAACAATTTTTTGTGCTTTGCTTGTTTTCATTTCCTTCATTGCTTTCAGAAATGGGGATTATGACTTAATCCATAATACTTTTGGAAAGCTCCATTGACTATTAAATGGTTTTTCATATCCATATGATTTTGTTTCTTGTCACGAATTGTCGCATGATTCTTTTAAATAAAAATCTACTACTTTTGCAGCACTCCAGAGCGCCAGCTTCGATTGTTTGATATTAGAGTAAGGCAGATGGAGCTCCACTCATACGGGTGGAAGCAAGAAAGTAGTGAATCACAATCAGCCCTTATTAATCAGGCTTGGTCACCTGATGGTCTATACATTACTTCTGGTTCAGCAGACCCTGCCATCCATGTCTTTGATATCAGATATAACGCTCACAAACCGTCTCAATCTATAAGAGCACATCAGAAGCGGGTCTTCAAAGCCGTATGGCACCATGCGCTCCCACTCCTGATCTCCATTTCTTCTGATTTGCAGATTGGATTGCACAGAATCATATGATTTCCTAAATTAATCAGCACTGTTTCCTTATTCTTCCAATCAGCGGTCCTGATATCTGGGAAGTTCCATATGGTTGATAATGAACACTATTTAGTGAAAGACCAATTCAAAATGTGCCCCGGGTTACCTTACTCCTCAGGCACGGGGTGGGGAGGCACTTCTTTTACGTCATTGCTGGGCGTGTGTGTGACCGTGTCCTGCATCCTGATGAGATAAAGCTGGAGTTAAAATCCACACGGTGAAAGGTAAAATTATATGAAACTTCAACCAGAGTTTGTTACAGAGTAAAATTTACTGCATCATGTTTTTTGACTGACATTGAAGTACTAAATGTTACATGAGGTATTATACTTTCTTGATGTTGGCTGGCAAATGAGTGCCAGTTAATGATGGATGTTTTTCTGCAAATGTACGTCTCTCTTAAGAAACAGTTGATTCCTGTTTTTCTCTTAATGAAGTTCATTCACCTCAATTTCATCACAAGCCAGAAGTACCATAACCCTTGCAAATACTAGAATATCGAGTTATGGTCCTTATGGATCTGGGCGCAGTGGCATAGATGTGTGCAGCGTGGCAAAGCTGACGTAGCGTGGTTGGAACGTAGCAAATAGAAAGGCAGGAATCTGCTTGAAATATAGCGTCAATATCCCACTCCTATCGTGCTGCCATAACCACGAGAGGATTTTAATAGTCTTGCCTCAACACACCAACGTTTTCACCTCTCCCTGAAACTTCTTCGCAATGCCTCTTCATAGAGGCAATGCAATGCATAGCAATGAACCCAATGTTGCATTTTTGGTTTGTTAATTTAGTTTGCTACAGGCTTTCTTGCGTAGCTGAATATCTGGTTAGTCACTGTATTTACGCACAAAGAAATGGTTATTTATGCACAACTAAAATGGCAGCCCTGTTGCCCATGAAACTTCAATTGCCCAGAGAAGTCAATAGAAGAATTTGATGAACATAGAGCCAATTAGAGTACTGAAAAAAAGACTGCAAGTTAGGTGCAACATTTGGCCCCTTATTGACCATCATTATTTGAGGTTTTTTTTTTTACTACGTGTTTATTTTCAATCATACATTTACATAATAAAATATTATGTACGTAAACTCAAATCTCTCTCTCTTTAACTGCATACTCTCCTAAAAATCACTATTTAAAATATTGTTTTTCCTAAATAATGATCATCAAATAGCGTTGTTTTTGTTGGTGGGAATTTTCTAAATTTCGACTATGAATTTTATTTTTATTGAATAGTAATTTTCACTGATGATTGGTGACAAGACTCCATCAACCAAGATGTGTTCCATGGTTGAAGAAAGGGTCTCTTAACTACTTTTCCCTAATCAAGATTATGATCAACATGTAAAGGTAATAATGTATAGAATGCACAAAAAGTAAATAAAATAAAATAAAATGGTGTGATATTGACATTAACGAAGGATTGTATCAAAGAGTGTAAAAGGAGTCGTGCCGAGCCAACACAACCAAGCTTTTGGGTAGCTAGCCCCGTCTCTATTTTTAAATTTTTTTTAGAATAATCTGGTCATCGAATTTTAATTTTTTCTACATAATTTTTATAAATTTGTTTTCCACGTTTGTCACTGTTATCTCAGTAACTCAGAAATCATCAATCCAAGAAATTTTGGAATGAGTCTTCTCTCCAATGTGGCAAAATATATAGTCCTTAAACACATCAAATTTAACATTAATTTTTGAAAATGGAGACTAATGTAATGATCAGCGTGAAAGAAGCTTAAAGTTCAATAATTAATTTGAAGCAAACTAAAGTTTGATGACCAAATTAAAACTGACCAATTGCGTTTTTACCCCCATTTTTACGAAGTATTGGAGACACTATCAAGTCCAAGCTCGGACTGAGCTTTAATGTGCAGTTTTTTCATTTTTGGGATTGAGCAGCTCGTCGGCTCGCAGGTTCATCTCATCTCGACTAAGTTCATGGACCCAGCTTTAAAAGTTCTTGGTTTTGCGACTGTAGCACCAAGATCTGCTGTTTTATGAGTTGCTGGCTTGGGATCAAATTTCATATGATTAGTGACGGTTTGAACTCGTGTTAAGATCTCACTTTTTTCCACGAGCCACTTCGTCGGGTCATTTTTTGCTTATTTTTATTGTTCACTTATTGATTTCTTTTCAACTATTTTGTTAATTTTTTTCAAGAATAAATAAAAGAGAGAGCTCGTGAGATCCACGAGCTTATAGGCTGAACCAAGTCCCTATTTTGGACACGAGCCGAGTTCTCGTGGACGGTTCGACTTGGCTTGTTAGACCGAACCTATGAACCGAATCAAGCCCCTATTTTGAATCCGAGTCGGGCTTTTTAAATAAATGAAGTATGAAGCCTATGCTGAACCTGGCTCAAAGGTCAGGCTAGAAAAAGTAGAACACCTTATGTTTGAAGAACATTAGCGAAGATAAGAAAAGGCCCCAAAAAAGTGAGGAAATTTCTGTGGGACGCATGGCTGCCACGCTTCCACACGTACATTCCATTCCATTTGCCTACAAATTTCACACTCTTATCCCATCATCTCCTCTCCCCAGCACAAGAAGGGCAATACAAAATGGCCTTGCAATTGCAGGCTCCGATTAACGCATCACCTAATTCGCCTTTAGCTCCTACCGGAAATGCAGGCCTCAGGCTAAATTCCGACAGATTTTCACTCAAATCTTCGTTTTTTTCTTCGTCTGTTCACCTCTTTTTGTCATCTTCTTCTTATGCTCCCACTACAGCAACTGCGCCGAAATTCTCTATGCGTGTTGCGTCCAAACAATCCTATATTTGTCGTGATTGCGGGTAATTTTAATTTCAATTTTTGTTCATATTTGTTGTCGAGATTTTCGAATGCGATTCGTTTGGGATTATTTATGAGTTTAACTGTTTGGAAAATTACAGGTATATTTACAATGACAGGACTCCTTTTGAGAAGTTGCCTGATAAGTACTTCTGTCCTGGTAAATTATAAATCACATTGTCTTTGAATTTGATAAATATCCGTTACCTTTTAAGATAGAATTTCAAGTAGTCAAGCCAAATGCCTACCAATATACTCGTGTAAGGCGAGTTAGGTTGAGATGGACACATGAGCTAGACTGTTCTGATCGGACCAAATCAGCTCGATTTAACGCCACTAAAGAAATTGTACTGATTCAAAATGCTTCAGTCCAAGTATCGTCAAGTTACTTTGACATTAATTTAGGTTGAACATATTTATTATTTATTTGTTCCAGTTTGTGGTGCCCCAAAGAGAAGATTTAGGGCATATGAGCCTGCAGTAACAAAAAATGCTAATGACATGGATGTTCGAAAAGCCAGAAAAGCTCAGTTAAAGAGAGACGAAGCCATTGGGTAAGCATTTTAATTTCCCCCTTCATTTTCTTAGTCTATCACATGGCATGTGTGGTTGAAATTAATTGTTAACTTTGATTTAAATTTTTCTCAACTTTTTTAACTTTAGTACTCAACTCTACAACACACAAAAGAGGAGAATTTTTTTACTGTTCAATTGTCGATTTTGCAGGCGGGCATTGCCCATTGCAATTGTGGTGGGAGTTGCGGCATTGGCTGGCTTGTACTTCTACCTCAACAGCTCTTTCTAGATGAAACGGAATGATGAAAAAATATCGGTCCACCTTTTGTGAGAGGGTACTATTGTATTTCAATTAATGTCCAATTTGTTCTTAAAAATATTTGAGGTAAGAGTACATTTATTATGTTGAATTGAATTAGACGGACACATGGTCCTTATCTTACTCTATATAATCCTATTCAGTCGAGCACATTTAAGACGTTGATATGAAGTCCATTACATTAATCACGAAGATGTCGAACCAAGCATAGCACCAAAACCACCATTACATTATATAAAGTAGGTTGTCTACAGGACTAGACAGTGCAATAGAAGACGTTTTCCCTTGCCAAAAATGGCATTAAAGATCATGCATATTCCTTCTGAAAATGCTCATCTTATACATTCTTGTAAAGGAAAAATGCAACCCAATTTTAGTAATTTATTTCACGCCTCTCAGCGAAGAATTTGCCACTTACGAATTGATCAGGATCAGGAAGCAAAGCAAGCCAGACTGCAGTATCAGCTCCTTCTTCAGGTCTAGTATGCCCAGCCCAACCTGTCATGGCTGTCTTCACCCAGCCCGGACAGTAGCAGTTGATATAAACCTTCTGACCCTCTGGCCGATCTGAAAGTACCCGACTCATCAGCCTGGTGTAACTGTTGACTGCTAGTTTTGATATTGAATAATCGGTGAACACTTGAGGCCATCCACCAGATGTCCAACTTTCATCTTTCACTTGTTCTAAAAATGTAGTCACGGTCTGATCGATCAATTCTTCCGATAATGAGCTGTCATCTTCGAGTTGTTGTCTCAAAGAAAGATTCCCAATTCTCTGCAAAATCAAACAAACGTTGGTCATTCTCAAGTTTGTGTATAAAGAAATTTCAAAAACTATTAGACTTCTAAAGAATAAAATCCCAGAAATTATGAAAATTATGCAAGAACGGAGATGGTCTTTGTCCAATTTATGAAATATAACAGCAATGATTGTTACAGAAGAAATATAACGTCTCACGTTCCGCCTGCCATTTAGCCTTCCCAGTCGCGAGCTCACGTTAACAATACGAGCACCCGAAGCAGAAGGTCTCATCAAAGGAATCAGAGCTTTGATCATATTTTTGGTGCCGAAGTAGTTGGTATCGATAACCTTTTCAGCAAATTCTACAGAATTAGCCGAGTCAGCATTGAAGTTAACTCCTGCATTGTTTACCTAGAAGTAGGCAAATAATCAGAGAGAATTGCCAAGCTGATTAAACAAAATATATGATCTCTTGCAGCTATATTAGCTTAAGCATGGATGGTATCACATCTTTGTTGAAGCTGATTAAAAGTAGGATGAACATTTAAAACTTGAAACTTCCTCCGGAGAATCTCTTAGAACAAAGAAACAACTCCAGTACTATCAAACCTCAACTAAAAGTTGATCAAAATACCCAATTGTAGAAACTTTACTTTCCAAAAACCAAACACAAAAAAGGGACATTTCATCGCAAAACAAAAGGGAAATTTTTTCTTCTCTCTCATTTTTCAGAAGCAATTCAAAGGTTTAAATTCACTTTTAATTTGGAATTAGATTGATTAGCAACCAAATAGACTATTTGTAAAAGCAAAGCTGAGTGGTTAGAGGTTACTATACCAATATATCTATACCGCCAAAAGTTTGTTTTACCCAATCAGCAAATAATTCGATTGAGGAAGAATCCACCACATCTAACTGATGGAACACCACATTAAGACCTCCTTCTTGCAAGACTTTTGCAGCTTCTTCACCAACTTTTGTCTCCCTTGATGTGAGAATAACTGTCAACCCATGCAATGCAATTTGGCGTGCAATCTCAAATCCAATTCCTCTGTTTGCCCCAGTCACCACGGCTATGGTATCGGAAGACCACCATCTGAAAAACAATCCACAATTTACAACAATTTAGCTTAAAGTTAATTTCTTCAGAGTAAACCTTCACCAACTAACTGAGTCTGCAGGACAATGTATTCTTCCACCGGAGTTTGTAGTTTTAGTAGCACTGTCAAATCACATGAAGCGGTATTTTTGCGACCTTGAAGATTTGAAAGGAACCAATTTTGAACATGTGAAGACTAAAACAATTAATTCCCATTAAGAAAATGAAAATTTTGAGAAGCATATAGCAAATTACCACAGATCGAATGAACATTTAAGTAACATAATTCCAATATCAACGCGAATTGCCAATGATCGAAACCATAAACACTTAAGAAAGTAACTAAAGATGCCGAAAATGCTACATCACATAAATCTGGAATCCCAAAATTAGTATTACACGTGAATCAAAGTTGAACCCTATTGCAATTAGACTGGTACCTTCTTCCCTTATTTTTACTCAAAGAATGGCTTCATATCACACATCCCTCTTAAATAAAAACAAAATCGAGCAGAATGTCAAGAAATATCATACCAGAAATTAAAAATAATTAACAAAAACTTTATTCATCCCAGAAATGCGATGAAATGGATTTGCCCAAAGAAAGTCAAAATCCCAACAAAAAGCACCGTTTTAGGTTACTTTTCTTTTACCTTTGGTGGTCGGAATACGGGATTGTGCGGAGGAGAGAAATTTCATCGCGCCTCTTCTCTCTTCGCTCCTTTGCTCGCTCTTTGTTGCCCTTGCCCATAACAGTATTGCTATTCTTTTTCTTCCAAGTACAGAGAGAGAGAATCCATAATCGTTACAAAATTTTCAGTTGAATTTGGACTAATTCATAAAGGTTCAACCCCCCTCCCCACCCAAACCACCTTGAGGGTCGACCCCTACAGTATTTGATGAAGGAGGTAAATCGCGGTGTGTGTCAGCATGTTAAGGCACAAGAGTTGCTTGTTGTCTACGAGACGAAGAGTTCAATTCCAAATTTTGTAAGAGTTAATAATCGAACTCTCATACTGCGGCTGATAGCTCAGCAGATACTACCTTACTATGCACGAATTTGGACGAATTCATAATTTAGCTTGTGGTTGGTGCATGTTAAAATGAGAGAGAATGCATTTTTGTGAAAAGTGATGTGATGAAGAATATGTGGTTGAAAAAGAAGGAAAAATTATTGATGTGATGAAAAATATTATTTTATTGAAAAATATATGGTTAAAAATGAATACAAGAATGAGAATAAAAAAATAATGTAGCTNTGTCTACGAGACGAAGAGTTCAATTCCAAATTTTGTAAGAGTTAATAATCGAACTCTCATACTGCGGCTGATAGCTCAGCAGATACTACCTTACTATGCACGAATTTGGACGAATTCATAATTTAGCTTGTGGTTGGTGCATGTTAAAATGAGAGAGAATGCATTTTTGTGAAAAGTGATGTGATGAAGAATATGTGGTTGAAAAAAAGAAAAGTTATTGATGTGATGGAAAATATTATTTTATTGAAAATTATGTGATTAAAAATGAGTAGAAGAATGAAAATGAGAAAAATAACGTGGCTCAAACAAGGCTTAAAATATATTTTTATATTTAATTAAACATTTTTCGTTCTTTATTTTTCTGGACAATTTTAATTCATATTTCCAAATTTTATGATTAAAACATTTGTTCATATATATTTTTTTAAATATTTACAAATCTTCAATATTCTAGCATTTGATTGAGCAAAAATATGTCATACGGCAAGCTCAACCTTCATAAAATTTTCTGATCAAAAGTATTTTTAAATAAAAATTCAGTCATGGTAAAATAGTATGATCTTAAATGTGATCAATTCAAAATAGTTGAGCACGTAACAAGTTCAAGCTGATCTATTTCGATCGTTTGATCCTCATTGTTGAAAATAATGTATATTGTTATCTAAGAAGTTATTGATTAACGACCAAAAGCATGCATGACGTTTGAAAAACAAGACAATTATTCGTGCATGAAATAACGACTAAAGATTGATAAATCAAGATCGAGTGATGAACAGCTAGAGGATTTATGGTTCAAAACCTGCTACGACTACCTCTATTCTATTTTAAAAATAAAAGGTGCACAGTAAACTTATTTTTTCAAAACGAAAAATAAAGAACAGAATGAAAAATTAAAACCATAAATACATTTTTTATTGCTTTGATAATAAATATCGCAATAAATTAA
>CAIGRK010368904.1:0-12555 GCA_903798315.1 Fraxinus greggii | reverse complement strand
AGATTTTATTCTTTTCAACATTTCAAAATCAAGATAAGATATTGTTGTGCAAGTGATTTGTTTCCTTATACTTTTATATTTAGTAATTTATGTATGAATTGCTAGTGGACTTTCGGGTTCTTTATTAAGAGATAAGAGATTCTACAGGAATTTAAGATCACCTAAGATGGGTGAGTTGCTTGGTCACCAATATATTCCATAAGAGATGAGTGGTATGAAATGCCTATTTTATTATTATATAATTGTGTATGGAAACCGTGTGTATCT
Organism: Fraxinus greggii; assembly: GCA_903798315.1. NCBI lineage: Eukaryota > Viridiplantae > Streptophyta > Magnoliopsida > Lamiales > Oleaceae > Fraxinus > Fraxinus greggii. The sequence goes on along the minus strand of CAIGRK010368904.1, from coordinate 12,288 downwards.
TATTGGATATTTTTAAATACTCACTCTTATAAAATATTACAAGCTAGTTAGGGTCGGTTGGAACAATGGCGGATCGTGACACGGATTGCCAAGGAGATCAAGGAAAAAATAAACATTAAATTTTTCTGTCTTCAAATTATTAATTAGTTTAATTTGATCAAAGACATGTTATTTTATTAGTAATTATGTTATTTTCTTAAAGATAAAATTTTCATGTTTAGTTTAAATTGATGGATATTCCAATTATTTTTTTTAAGAATATTATTTTATCACTCTACCTTTAATACAAAACATTTCAAGGTTTCTGAAATTTTGGGGTGTTACACTTATCCTGCTTAACTCTTCACGCACTTATGTGTGTTTTATATGTATATGTATATATGTGTGTTAAATGGATTTGTGAATTCTTTACTGATTGAAGTGGGAGACGAAACTGCTATTGGATGCTCAATTCACAAAGGCAAGTATCATATTGCACCCCCATTTCACACCTATCTATTTCACTATTCACAGACAGGTTTTATTCATTTATTATCATCTACCTTTTGTACCTTTTCTATCTTTATTTATGACTTCTATATTCATTTTTCACAAGATTGTTCCAACGCAACTCCTACGTACAAAATCGCGTAGAAATAAGGAAGTCGGTTGATCCACAATATGCTCCACATGTCTAGGAGGCTGAGATTCATGTAAGATTTTATTTTTCATAAACCTTGTGTATCTTTTCACATAAAAGGTTTATAAAGACATGCTTCATGAATGAAGGTTTTCCTTTTGAGCTGTTGTCCTTACATATACATGATGAAGAGTATTCCCTATATTACTAAAGTAACAGACGTTAGCTTCTTTATGAATACCATTCTCTATATTTTTAATTTTCAAACATTATACACTCATCTTCGACATTCTATTGCGCGTTAACTACAAACAAGTCCATCCCATTGTAGTAATAGCACACATGAAAATGAAAATATTGCCTACGAGAATCAGACACATTCGAAACACTAACATTACCTTCAAAATACTCCAATCCGTGCGTTGTACGGACCAAGGCTAGTATATTATATAAAACAGAATGTGAATTACTTTACTTTTGATCTCTCTCTCTCTCTCTCTCTCTCTCTCTCGTACTCCAATCATTTGTTATTTAGGTAAATTGCTCTACTCTCAAACTATTTCGCATCAATTTAAAGAGAAACTGATGTGACCTATAAAATTATTGAGGTTAATTTTTAAATGTCTCAAAAAAATTCCGCATTCACCTTGGGACTATCTAATAACTGAAATGGAAGAATAAATGAAAACCAACTAACCAAAATCCCTTTTCATAAAGATGAAATGTCAACGGTCGAGATTGTCAAATGTGAAATGTCAAGAACGATATGTCAGGATTACATCTTATCACATGCATTTATCATCTTCTTCAACTACCAATATTGTAAAGAATTAATTCTTACCATTAATGACATGATCGATACACAAATATCTTAAATTCCTTGCTATCAAATATATTTAAGAATGAAGTGACACAATGTGTGAGTAACACACCACAATCAACATGATTTTTTTTAAAAATACTCCAACAATGTGTGAGTAACCATCTATCTTATTCCTTTTCCCTAATCTTCAATTGATCATTATCTACTGCATAATGCAAGAAATTGAACCATCGGATAATAACTTGCACATTATTGTAGCTTAAAAAAATTTGTCATTATCTATTTTTTTCTTTTCCGTTCACTAAGGTATAATGGACATTTTATGTTAATTTGGCCATTTTTTTGCAATAATTATCAAAATTAGAAATTTCAATTGAAAAGCATAGATTTAGACATTTCCCCCTTTTTGATATTATATAGACTGGAATCTTCTTTATAAATTTTTTCTTCAATCAGTTTTGTCCTATTAGAGAATAACTTCAGAACGATATTATATCTACGACGTATATGTCTTAATTTACCGTTATACACAATTTTTAACTCTGTCTATTATTGTTTGTGTTGAAAATATTTTAATAAGTCTTGCCTTGCGTTGCCAAGCCTCGACCTTGTCCCGCCCCCGTCCCACCAAATAAACTTCCTCGACGAGTTTATTAGGTTTATACGAAGAAATGCAGATTAAAAATAAAGGATAAATTGTCCTGAAATGGTCATAAAACCAGGGAGAGTTTCTGAAATTTATTTACCTCATAATTGAACAAATTGTTCTCTAGTAAATGAGAGCACGCGCTGGACACGAGCGTGATTCAAATAGATCAAAATATAATATTGATACCCTGGTTCAACATTTGCTCTTCTTCCCGCCAATTTCTGACTCTCCCTCCAATCCCCATTCTCCGTATTAAAAGTTTCAATCTAACCCTCCCCCATACCCAAATTAATAAACCCACAAATAATTTGCCGGAAAGTAGAAAATGGGTATCAATAATCTTCTGAAATTCATGAAGCCTTATGTTGAATCCGTTCACATCAAGAAATATGCTGGAAAACGAGTTAGAACACATTTATTTTTCTTCATTTTCTTTATTTTTAATCTGCATTTCTTCGTATAAACCTCGTACATTCATATATAAAATAGTGTTTTTTTTTTTTTAATGCAGGTCGGTATTGATGCATATTCATGGCTTCACAAAGGAGGTAGTTTTGTTTGCAATGGTTTTGCATTTATTTTTCGCCGAGTCGCGTTGATTCTTTTGATCTCATTCTTTTTTCCCTTCTCTTGCTGATATGAAATTAAAAAGAAAAAATGTGATTTTTCCAGCTTATTCATGTGGCATGGAGCTGTATCTCAATATGGAAGGTCACAAGAAATTCCTGTACCTAAATTATTTTATGCATCGAATTAATCTGCTTCGGCACTATAAGATCACTCCAGTAGTTGTTTTTGATGGTGGTAATATTCCCTGTAAGGCTGCAACTGAAGACGAGAGGCACAGGCATGTTACTGCACTATCTTCTGCTCTTATCAGTCATTTGATTCATACAGATAGGCTCATTGCAAGTGGATTTTATAGAATTTCTCAATTAATATTTGCTTTTCTGCTGATTTAGGAGAAGAAAGGCTAATCGAGATATGGCAATGGAAAAGCTGAAGGCAGGGGATGCTAATGCAGCCTCTGATTTTTTTCAGGTATTAATTAATTGCTTTATTGCCTTTTCTCTTGTTGTATTAGATTTTCATTTTAAATTTTAGCTTCCACTCTTTGCTGCAAGCTATGCTTTATATTTGAGCCATTTCAAACAAATTAACATTGAAGTAAAATGAACTAGCTGTATTGTATTCCTATGTTGCAAAATTCTAGTTAGATTGTTGAAATTTTCGGCAGAGAATCCTTTCATTTTCTAATTGATATCTTTTTTTTAGCTCACTTTATGATTGAACTATTTCTTATACAAGTATCCTCTTTTCCTATATCATAATCTAATTTAATTCTATTTTGTTCTTTATGTAATATCTCAAAAATAGCTTAAATGTTTTGTAAGTATACTTTGGATTACTAAAGCTTCTACCAAGGCACATTTTGGATGCTGAGTTCTCTGCTTCAAAACTTCAATATCCCTCATATCATTCTGTCTTTCTTAATATGAAACTGTGCTCCACGGTTATGATATGACCTTTGGCCTTGCCGAGAAATCTATTTCTAATTCTGCTATCATGCATTTTCTTTCATACCACGAAATTGTAAACCTTAATGACCTCATTTCATCTGTAGAGGGCGGTGAGTATTACTCCACTGATGGCACATCAACTGGCACAGGTAATTATCAATGGCTTTGTTTTGTATTTACCTTCAAGAACTATTAGCACACAATATAATTTCTTGTAATTAATTCTGGTACTGCAGCAGATAAATTAATAATTGCCGTGAATTTTGGATCTAACATGTTAAGAAATGCAATTTTGATGCTTATCTAGAGTTCCATATGTGAGTGATACCACTGATTCTTTCATTTACAGATTCTGAGGTCAGAGAATATTGAATTTGTTGTAGCTCCATATGAAGCTGATGCCCAATTAGCATACCTGTCCACCTTAAAGGCTGAAGAGGGTGGAATTGCTGCTGTAATTTCAGAGGATAGTGATTTGCTAGCGTACAGTTGCCCAGCTGTAAGAACTTGTATTAAATGTTGATGTAGGCAGATGGGGTGCCTTAAACTTCGAGTACTCCAGCTGAACTTTACTTGCATTGGTTTAAGCAGATAATCTTTAAGATGGACCGGTATGGAAACGGTGAAGAGATAATCCTGGATAAGGTTCTTAATGCTGTTGGTCGTGTACCTTCTTTTCAGAAATTTGATAAAAGCTTATTCACAGGTTAGTTTTGACGATCTCAAGCTGTTTATATTTTCTTTTGTGACCTAAAATCTGCATCACTCCAAAGACAACATCTTCTGGGCTGAAATAAGTAATGTGCCATGAGCATAATAAATATATTAGATCCAGTCATTAAGAGGGCAGAACCTTGTTAAGTTCACTTCCTGCAGGGTAAACTTTACTGTGAATTACGTATTGCAGTCTTTTCCAAATGGCTCATCTACAGGGTTGTGCCTCGTTACACTTGCTTGCATGAGAATTACTTATTTCAGTATTTTTCAATGTTCCAATGAGTTATTTAGGATACCATTTGTCAAACAGTCTTGAATCTTGATTTATATACACACACGCACACACAAAAACTAACTTGTCCTAAATGGTTCGCAAAATCATCAGTCCATCTTTTACAAATTTTTCCTATGGTGGACTACCATTAAGAATTGACTGGACGCGTTTTGTCCCGTATGAGTGGACTAAAATTGATTTGTTAGAAGACATAAAATACCGAGTCTCTCTGTTTTTTTGCGTGCTCATTCAGTTATAATGGATTATTCTCTGTCATTTTCAGGTATGTGCATTTTAGCTGGATGTGATTTCCTTCCATCAGTTCCTGGGATTGGAATTGCAAAAGCCTATAATTTGGTTTCCAAGTATCATGATTTGGATCGTGTAAGAATAATCTTTGATGAAGCAAGAGCTGAATAAGTTTATTATGTTCAAGGTGAAGTAGATGCATAATAGAGATGCTTTGGATAATGCAAAAAGATCCATATTTAAGTCTAAATTCTCTGTGAAGATTTAGATTATAACTTGCGAATGTTTGCTCACGCTGAATAATCCTAAACCAATTAATGGGTCATGCATTGACTTCTTTTGTTGCTGATATGCTGAAACTTGAAAAAAAATAAAAAAAATTGCAACTTGTGATCTTAAAACTCTCTGATCCAAATTGAGAAGATTCTGTTTGTCCTAAGACGATTTAGTGTAGAGAGAAGCATAAGGAGAAAGGACTGGAAGTCATTGTGACAGTATTTTGGTCACCTCATCCTCAGACATTCATTGGTAAGGAGATTGCCTCTCTCACTCAAATCCATCTTTTATTGGTGCATCATGGATTGCAGAGAGCATCTTTAGCAGATTTCTAACTTCAATATATTATCAATGCATCGAAGAGAGCATCTTTAGCGGACAATTTACGTTAGTGATTCATTTATAGTCAATTATTCTCTGCAGGACTGGTAGAACGGTAAAAGTTTACAATCGTACTTACTGTGTTTGTTGAAAGAAATAATGAGAAGTAAAAGGAAACACTGCAGAAATTAGGATCCGGGCCCTCTATTGGATGGTTAACTGCAAATCTGATGACTTTCTAATATTTGAAGAGAACTGGCTGCTGTTAGTTCTATTTGGTATACAAGCATTTTCTCTTTTACTGAAGCTAAAGCTTAATTGCATATATTTGGACACCAGGAGATAATTTTTATACACCAACCAATTCCATCTGTGAATTGGATGATTCGCTGGCTTAATATGTGATATTGTGAATTACTTCTGTGATTTTGCTCTAAAAACTCACTGGAGTTTTGGGTTAAATTTGGAATTCCTGCTTTTATCAGAATCTTATGAAACTTAATGAACCTTACTCCTGTTTTGCTGTGAACCCTAAGCGATCAGGTGTTTAAAATTTGACTTCTAATTTTTATCTTGAAAAGGTGCTGAGAAGACGAGAGCTTTATTTTTTGTGTAATAACAGTGGGCGCATCATTTTGGAATATACGATTCTCATGCTGAAAAATCTATTCTTACCCGTGTTTCACTGATGTTTATCTTCAATCACTTAATTTTATTTTTTATTTTTTTGCGTGTTTATTTTTTATTTTTTTGCGTGTACTACTCTACGTACTATAACTATCGATGCAATGTCTTAATATTACTCAAAAGCCTCTTGAATTATATTTTATTCAAATGAATGTGACATTTGCAGATTCTATCTGTCTTGAAGTTTGAAAAGGGACAACAAATGCCTGAAGATTACCTGAAGGCCTTCAAAGAAGCAGTTGCAGTCTTCCTGCATGCTAGAATGTATGCATTACAAGCATCCCGAAGGACCTGCAGTTTAATCATTTCTTGTTATCTTATAATACTTCAACGTTATGGCAGATATGATGCAAACTTAAAGAGACTCAAACCCCTCCAACCTCTTACAACAGAGCTTTTGCAGCGTCAAGATGAGGAGCTTGATTTCCTCGGTCCGTATCCTTGTCACTTTTCAAATATTTCTGAAACATAATCATTGTACATTTTTACCTGAGAGGTCTAATCTTTTTGGTCTCACTGGAACCAATAACATAAGGGAGTTTGAAATCTGCATCATTCGCATCTTCAAAGCCGTGTTCACGCATCTCCATAATTTTTTCTTTGAAGTGAATGAACTTGTGAATGTCAGAAGTCAGGCCAATCCATTTTTTATTTTATTTTAGAAAGTTTCACTCCTTAACTGCAATTAGAGATTTACCCCCTTCACTAGCAACTGCAATTGCTGAAGGAAATATGGACCCTCGTACAATGGAGGCTTTTGATCACATCCCACAACTTAGAAATCATCAACACCCCCACCATTTTAGGGTATACTAATCGACTCTTGAGACAAGATGCAACGGCTTTATCTCCACAAGAAAGCTCCTTTACTGTAATTTCCTGTCCCAAAATCAGCAAACAAAGAATCAAAGGCAAGTCATATAGCTCCCTCTATCGTATGGATTATACGTTGAGCATTATAATGCTTACCATGTCATAGGAAATCTCTCAGGGGTTCCATCGACGAGGAGGGGTCTGACCAATACATTGGAGGAAAGGAAGCTGAAGCCTACTACTGAGGAAGTGCTGCACTCAAACGAAACTTTAGCTCTAGAAAAGTTGGCTTTTCCTTTAAGCAGTGAAGCTTCCAAAGAAAACAAAAAGGTTTCAAATGGAATCGTTCTTGATATTCCTAACAACAATCCATTCAAGAAACGAAAACTAGGCGAAGTTCTAGCGGATCAGGCAGATGAAGTTGTTGAACAATTGAAAACTCGGAAATCATGTATGTCACTACCGAATCACAGGAAAGTGTAGATTCTAAAGCTTTCAATATTACTCAAAGGCACAGTAGTAACAAAAGTGAGAAAAAATTGAAAAAAGGCCATAGCCAGATTTCAGAACCTAAGAAAAACAGTATATTAAATTTCTTTTCTAGAGTGTAATCTTTTTCTTGTTAAATTTTATAAAATTCTTATGCATCTACTAATTTTTATTTAATAATTAACGTGATACATTGTTACAGAACTATCAAAATGAAGAATCCATACTTTATTTCATTATTTTTTATGCAAGGTTGTCCCAGGCAGGTTTTTTGGTGTATCGGACTGCCTGGGCGTGGGTAGCCATTTATACCTCTAGGCCGATCTTACTCTGACCATTAAGTTAGAATGTTAAATAAACGAACAAAATATAGAGAAAATAAATGAAAATAATGAAACTACAAAAAGAAGAAGCTTTAAATAGTCTTACTAGAAGATAAGTAAAAAAATTAATCTACCCTTAATATAAACGATCAATATATTTAACGTCTCAAACTCGTGATGTTGTTGTAAAAAGCATCAAGAGTTTGCCAAACAAAAAATGAAATTGCAAAGTGGAATATGACTTTGTAAACAAGTTAGCAATATGCATGAAGGAACAAAAGGCAACGTTATCGTGCTAAGTTGTTGATGATGTTGGGTGATATGACAATCAATCTCAATATGTTTGGTCCTTGCATGGAATACTAAAATGTACACAATCTCAATAACACTCTATATATATATATATATATCACAAGTAATAAAAGCCATGACAAGATACTATGCTTCTGTGAAGATCTAGAAACAATGTGTTACTTATTGAACTTCCAAAAAATAAGAGAATTGTTAAGAAATATACAAAAGTCAGTGATAGACTCACAATCTATAGGATCACTAACTAGGTAGCATCAGAATATGCTCGCAACTCTAAGGATAAAGTGGACGAAAGTAAAAACTCTAAAAATGAGTACCATGAAGATACCTCAAAATGCGAAGAACAACAACCTAATGAACTGTAGTAGTCGAGTTAACAAATAAACTAACTTTATGAACAATATGTGCAATATCTGTACGAGTGATGGTGAGATAAACCAAACTACCAACAACAATATGATATAAACTAGGGTCTGACAATGAAGAACCATTAGAATGAGAATACTGTGCATTAAGCTCAAGAGGTGTACCAACAGTCATATAAACATTAAGATGAAAATGCTCAAATCTATCATCAATATACTTAGAATGAGAAAAAGATAACATTACGAAGTGGATGTGACTTCAATACCCCGAAAGTAAAGGAATGAACTCAAATCTTTCATTGCAAAACAACGAGCTAACTCTAACTTAAATGCTGCAATCCCATCAACATCATCACCAATAATAATCATGTTGTCAACATGTAAAGAGAGAAAAACACTACCATTGACTGTATATCTGCGAAATAAAGCTGAATTATAATAACAAACTAAATGAAGTAATCATTATAGAAAACTTCTCAAACAAAGGTTCAATTGCCAGCTTGAGACTGTAAAGAGCTTTTCTGAGTTTGCAAACTTTACCAGGTTGATGATAAATATCGGGAAGGAAAACCATTAGACTTTTTCCAGTAGATCGCCATTCAAGAATACATTTTTAATATCTATTTGAGATATAATCCATTGATGACTGCAATAAAGATGCAAACTTTATCATTTTTGCAACAACTGTAAAAGTCTCATCCTAATCTATAACACACTCCCGAGAGTACCACTTAAGCAACTAATAGGGCTTTGTATCTTTCAATAGATCAATCAACTTGGTTTTGATTTTATAAACCCAACAAGAATGAATTGTTCATTTTCTTGGCTATAGAAATAACAAGTACCAAGTGTGTATCTGAAGTAGAGGAATAAGTTCCTTAGCCATCGCCTCCTGCCAAAATAGGTTACAAACTACCTCTCTATAGGACAAAGTCTTAGAAAGACTATGAGCATAAGCTAAAAAGAAACAAAAGAAATAGTACTACAAGAGTAAGCAAAATTTGGTAACTTGGTGGACCTAGGCATATGCGTAGGGTAATGAGGACAAGGAGTCACAATTATAGGAGATGATGGAATAATCATAGGATGAGAGGATACAACTGGTGTATGGGGAACAAAATACCGTGTCTGCAGAATTATCAGTGGAAAACCTTGCAAGAATCATGATCTGAAGTGGGAGCACGTGAGCGTGGAACAAAGGGTGGGTAAATTTTAGTATCAAGAGTGAATTGATCAATGTGAATAAGACCAGACTTAGTAATATTATGAAAACTAACAAGAATAAGAAATGTATCTGTTCAAGAAACACAATATGACGAGAGACATAATTTATGACTAATTGGATCAAAATAACGATACCCCCTTTGCCTTGTACCATAACCTAGAAAGACACAAATATTAGATGTACAGGATAATTTACTATGCTCGACATGAGGTCATAGGACAAAACATGTAGAACTAAAGATACGCAAGGAAGAATAACCGGGAGCATATTCATGCAACATCTCAAAAGGAAAAACTGGAATTGTGTGCGATTGAGATCCTATTATTCAAATGAGCTGTAGTAAGAATTATTTCTACCAAAAATTCACTGGGAATAGAAGCAAAGAGTAAATGAGAATAGGCCGTCTCAACAAGATATCTATGTTTCCTTTGATAACACCATTATGTTCAGGATTGTCTCTACAAAAAGATTGGTAAATGGTTCCATCAAAAGCAAGCAAATTAGAAAAAGGCATTAAATGTATATTCCCCATCGAAATCACATCAAACAAAATTTGATAATAGACAAATGTTGATTTCTCTCAAGTGCTCAAACATACTAAAAAAACTAAAGAATTTAGAACGACATTTCATAAGAAAAATCCAACAGTAACAAGTATAATCATTAATAAAGGAGATATTATATCGGGAACCCTCTTTAGTGGTTATGGAAGAGGGTCATCATACTTTAGAATCAAGATCAAAGGGCCAATAGTAAATGAAATGCTTCTATTGAAAGGTAAAACATGAAATTTTGTTAATTTGCAATCACTACAATTAGGGATATCATGAGTTTTCAAATTTCTAAAACCTTCTCTAGAAACTAAGAAAGGTAAGCAGTATGATGAAACATGACCACGATGAGAATTCCATAAATAAAATGTAGAAGAAGAACAACTCAAACGAAAAGATGACAAGACAACTCTAAAAGTTTCAATTTTTAGTACTTTAAGTTGATCCAAAACATAGAGTCAATCTTAACATGGCCATTCCCAATCAGCTTCTCAAATTGCAAGTCTTGCACATAACAAGTGGAAGATGAAAAAGATACTAAATATTCAGATTCATATAACTGACTAACATAAACAATATTTAAAGTAAGATTAGGAATATGATAGCTGTCATGGAGACAAACAATGTGTAACCATGGAACCAACATCTACTATATGCATAGGACTACTATCAATAGTCATATGACACAAAGGACTTAGAGGATAATGAAAGAAAAGATGAAAAATTAGTTGACATATAATGGGAAGTGCTAGAATCTAGGACCTACAAAGAGGATTGTACACTGGAAGAACTAGAGGAAACCTATATGAGAGGCACCCATTACATATGGCTATGTTGCAAGGAACTTTTGAAGATGCTCAATCATAAATAGATCTAGTGATAGTGCATCACTAGGTTGAGGTAGTTAGTTTCCAAACTTCCATGTCGAAAGGACTTGTCGTTTTGTTGCTGTTGTTATTGAGGTTGATGATGTCGTTGTTGTTGGGGCTGCTGTTGTGTGGTTCTATTTAGCAATTGAGGAAATTGTCTCTTCCATTAACCATTCTGCTTATAAAAAAACATTCATTATGAACAAAGTTCGAAGGAGTCCTACTTATCATTGGCATACGATCTCTAAGGTGTTGCAAAGACATATAGAGCACCCGATATGGCATTTCCTCAGCCAACAGTCCACTGACTACATAATCATCATCATGTAGGGCCCTCAAAAATTGTATCATTCATTGTTCTTCTCTTCGATTGATATAAGGAGCAAATGCCTGTAAATTTACGGATTCTATGAGTGCCAAAAGATCCAATAGGTATGTCATAAAAGTCATAAAAGAGTAAAACTCTTGAAAACTCACACTCTTTTGTTGAAGGGCACAAATATCAGTCTCCAATTGATATTAGTTTGCAAAATATTGCGTGTACAGTCTTGCTAGATGTTCCCCAACTTGCTGAGCAGTATCATACTCAGCCAGTAGCGTGCTTATCGACTACACAACAAAATTATTAACTTTATCTTCGAATTATCGGATTCTCAAGAATCTAACAATTCACATAGGTGCCTGAAACATAACCCACATTTTTTTACCATTAAAAAAATTCTTCATCACATGACTTGAATAAGAATAATTCTTCCTATTTAATTTCAAACTAATAGATTGAAGGAAATAATCCCAACTTCTAGCAATTTTGAAATACAAGAAAATATACTCCAAAAACAACAATCTTAAGACAAATTTATTAATTTCTAGTTTATTTTTCTTCTACTCCTTATTGTTTATCTTTTGATTTTGTATCAGAAATGACTACTTCACGTACTCTATTCCCTAATACGATCGGAGAAAAATTCAAGAAATTTAATGGGTCAATTTTAAGTGCTGTAAATAGAAATACTTTTTGTATATGACAACAATAAGTTTGGCAAAATTTCTTACAGAGAATACACATTCATATAATGAGGATGAAAGTGACGTAAAGAAATTGGCTGCGGTAGATGTATAAAACTATTTGAATTTTCTATGTAGAAGCTACGTACTCAACGGATTGGACAACATATCAGGGCCGGTCCTGCATAGAGGGGGATGAGG
>CAIGRK010368877.1:0-11311 GCA_903798315.1 Fraxinus greggii | reverse complement strand
TTATCTTTGTTGCATATTGACACGGGTTAATATTGTTGCAGGTTGTGGGCGATGATGATGAACAGCCTTCCATTTGCAAATTCGTAACCAAAAGCCAATGAAGAAGTTGTGAATTTGCAGGTAGTGAGCGATAATGATGAACAGCCTTCCATTTGATAATTTATGAATGTCAAATAAGTTGTGACTTATAATATTTGTGATTTGTGACCTATAAATAAATTGTGATGTTTCAATTTTTTATTTGTGACCGTTAAACGAATAGTGACTTATAAAATTTTTGAATTGGAATTTTAAAATAATTTATGATATATAAAATTTATGATTTGTGACCAATGAATAATATGTGATTTATTAATTTTACAAATTTGTGATCGATGAAAAAATTATGATCTATAAAATTTTCAATTTGTTATTGTGAAATAATTTGTGACCTATAAAATTTGTTATTATGATCGAGAAATAATTTGTGATCATTTAATTTATAATTTGTGATCAAATTATATGGAATTGTGACCTTAATATATTTAATTAATTAATTTATAAATAAAATTTAAAAATATCAAAATTTTGAAATTTTAAAACTTAAATTTTTAAATTTGAAATGGGTGAAATTTAAGCTCGTGATTATGAGCTTTCCCTTTTATTAAATAGAGGAAACCAAAGCCCAAAATAGAAATTAAACTCAGACTAATACAAGAGAACTGTAAATTCACTAGCCCATTACAAATTATCTCACTAGTCTGTTCAAAATAATATGAGAAACTATTTAAAGAGCGCATCCAACGTATGTCAAGGTTTTCTCCATAAATATGTAAATAACTTGGGCCATGTAAGCCCTATTTATGGAGGAAAATAGGTGAAAAAATGATTTTTCGAAAAACGTGTTGTTGGAAAATACGAAAAAATTTAAATTTACGTGTAAAATATGAAGGAATGTGATTGAAAACGAGTTTCAGAAAAAATAAGTTCTAAAAAAAATGGAGCCAAAACAAACTAAGTCCATGGTGGTGTAGATTAAAAGAAGATTTTTAGTAAATTTTGATAAAAATTGATGAAATGTGTAGTTAAAAAATTTTGAGACTCGTGAAATATGTAATTAAAATTAATTAATGACTTGACTTAAATTAAAATTTTAATTTTAATTTGTACCAAACATGGGCTAAATATACAAGTTGCACGACATATGTGCTACACCTCCCGTTTGATAACCATTATTTCAAAACTCTTTAATTATCGTATTCATTTTCAACCACATACTTACACAATAAAATATTTTACACGTAAATCTAAAATTTAATGTATATAAATACCATCATTCTATGAGCAAAAATACATTAATGTGCTCTCTAAAAGGATTCTTAGTGGCAAAATTTTCATATAACAAATTAGAAGTTTCTTGTTTGTTGGTAAAGGTTTGCAGATTAGGACCAAAAATTTTTTGAGTAGTACTCGAAACCTTATTTCATTCAAATCTTGCATGCTCATGCACATATTTCTTTCTTTCTACGTGTCGCGTTGTTGTTTATCCGACGGACACAAGTCTTCTTACCAAAATTAAATACTTTCCTTGTAATAAACTTACGGTTCTTAGTCTTGTAGCTGAATGCATGATGCGAAACTCCTTTTTTTTATTTTTTTTTTTGAGCCCATGATTAAAATTTCTGATAATTAATTTTAAAGTCACACGAAGTTTATTTTTCCACTCGCAGTCTCAAATTTTGAGCGAGGTAGATACACTTCGATTATATACTAATTTTCCCGAACATTTCCTACATATTACCTCGCTGTCATTAGGTGAATTAATAAATAAATAAATTGTATTTTATTAATTATAGTAATTATTTTCCTTTCAAGAAGATTTCTTCTTAATTACTTCACCATTATTTATAATAAACAAATTGTCTTCTTATCCAAATCTTGGTTTAGTTCTGTTATGATTGTACATTGACGTAATGCTTACACATCCATACGTCATGCTCTCAAGAGATTTCATTACATCAAAGTTGCCATTGTGGGCCAACTAATTAGATATAGTAAGCAAGCTAATTTATATTATATATATTGATATGTTTCCAATTATCATTGAACGATCTTTGTTTATTCCTATATTCTATAATGATCATCCCCAACACTTTTAGTTTTAGAAGAAAATTGGTTTGGTAGTGACTAGAGTCGAGCAACTATTTATTCTAAAATCGTAAAGTTACACATTATTGATTCAGCTCATAGAAGGCTAAGTATGTTGATAACATAAATCTAGGAATCGAATCTAGGGATCGAACCCCTATAAATTTCTCCTCTTCAACATGTCCTTTTTCTTTTTTTTTTAAGAAAGAAACGTAATCCCAAAAAAAGTATGCAAGCAAAATGACAAGAATGATTGTCATTTCTTTTGTATTGAAGATTTGCATGAATAAAGGGTGTAGGTGAAAAGCATTGGGTTACTAGAATCGTGTGGAATGCCCACATTACATTAAGCAATAATTGAACTTAATTTAATAAAATATGGGACAAATGGGCAGACCATCTGTATTTGTATGACAACAACCATTGCAAAAATCATGGCCACCTGTCTCCTCATATCAAAATCTAAGTTCAGCCCAAATCAATGTTATTAAAATTTAGCATTATTATTTACCACCCCATTTACATCATATATATAATATACACCAATGGTTTACCATTTTATTGGAATTACAAGATAATTTCAAGAAAAGAATGAGCCGACTCCTAGGTGACACGAGATTATTACACGTAACTTTACAATATAATGAACAAAACTTATTTTTCTTCGTCAATGCTATCTACTTCTGTATGATAACATATTTAACACGTTAAATAAAACAAAACTGATTGAGTTATTATTTTTTTTTTTTATCTATTCTAACATACCAATTATGTTCACGTGTGCTTAGGGAAAAAAAACAAGTGCTAGTGAAAATGAGGTGCATATAATATTCACTATAGGATCTTTGGATTATGATTTGGTTTGACCAAGCTTGGGTTCCTCCATTTATATAATATACACCTAATCCAACTTATCATGTATTTTGATACCTGTCCACTGCCTCCATAACAATATGTTACAAAAGGATTTGTTAGTAAGCATGAAATGCTTGTGGAGTGAAGTGGTTATGAATAGATATTTTTTCATCTTTTTACTGTGAGTTATATCTTGGTTCCAAAAGTGAAGTGGTTGACACTCCAAAACTATGGCAGTAATTCAAGAATTTACGAGTAAATAAATACCTCTGTCGAGTCTCATCTAAGTCCCATGTGATTTGCGACAAAATTGCATAATTTGTACTCTATTCTTGACTAGACGAGACATCTGGTTAATTATATCACATGATCCTTGATCATGTTTGCTCCATCCAACGTACAAAACAAGTTTTACTGTACTGATCTACTTGGAATATTTCTAGCAGATCATCCAACAATTTTGAGTTTAGTGAGTTTAAATACTAATGCCAAGTTGGATTGAACACTACTGAACATGATCAAAGAAGAGAGAGAGAGAATTAAAAAGTCTTGTTTGGTGTATTGTTTAATACGTGATTAAACATGCTCCAAATTCCGAAAGTTTGTATCATCTAAAATTTAAAGGTGAATTGTTCACTAATCAAAGAATACTTGTCTTCATATCCAATGAAGAAGGGAAAGAATCTTTACAAATTAACATGAAAAATTGAAGATTAGGTGACTAAGAATATAGAAGTCTATGCATTAGTGCAATTGCAGTTGAAGTTAGACATGTTCTGGTATGAAAAAATAAAGTTGTTGAAACCTAAGCACAGAGAGAGAGAAATTTGACAAAGTGCTAAAATCCCATAGAAACTAGGAACTTTTTCTCACAGAACCTTCCTCACCAAACTGCAACTACTCATGTCCCACCATTCAATATTCAGTCTATAATAAGAGACCCTTCTGTCAATCTTTATATTTCCCCATAAGCTTCTTTTCCAAATCAAATCATTTCCCCGGCCTCTTCAAATTCCTCATTTTCACTTCTCAATTAAAGCTAATCAATTTAAATTATTCCTGTGATTTCCCTGCATTTCTATTGATAGGGAGAAAAGAGAACAAAATGTTAAGGGCTGTATTGGTTTCCTGTGTTCTCTTTTCTTTGTATTTATCATCCTATGCTCAATCATGTGCAAAATACAACTTTGCCAGTAACCAAGTATTCAGTTCCTGCAATGATCTCCCATATTTGAATTCATTTCTTCATTGGAACTACGACTCGACTTCAAAAACTGTCAGAATGGCCTATCGACACACGGGGATCACGGCCTCTAAATGGGTGGCGTGGGCTATTAATCCAAGGCCCCAAGGCATGGTTGGCGCACAAGCACTTGTTGCTTTCCAAAAATCTGATGGAACCATGAGAGCTTACACAGCACCTATCACTACTTATCAGACTCAGTTGCAGGAAGGAGATTTGAGCTTCCCAGTTTCAGATTTATCGGCAGTATATTCGAAGACTGAAATCATTATTTTTGCCACGCTGAAGCTGGATAACTTGAGCTCTACTGTTAACCAGGTTTGGCAAGACGGTCCACTTTCAGGAGATGCCCCTGCAATGCATCCTACATCTGGTTCTAACGTCCAATCAGTGGGAACTCTAAATCTTCTATCAGGAGAGTCAAGAACAACAGCAGGGGCATCAAACTCCAAAACTAAGAAAAGAAATGTAAGTGCTCAAATCCGTATATGAGCATCAATCTTAATTATACTCAGAAACCAGTTTTTGCTATGTAGTAATTCTAAAAATCATGTATTCACAAAGAAGTTACTTCTATAAAGTATGCACATGTCTGACGATTGGTTAATGAATATTCAGATTCATGGAGTACTAAATGCAGTGAGTTGGGGTATCTTGATGCCTATTGGTGCTGTATTCGCAAGGTACTTAAGGGTCTTTCCATCTGCTGATCCTGCTTGGTTTTATCTTCACGCAACTTGCCAAACCTCGGCCTATATCATTGGAGTTGCCGGCTGGGCTACTGGCCTCCAGCTTGGAAGTGAGTCTCCCGGAGTTCAATACACGTCCCACAGGACCATAGGAATAGTTCTCTTCTGTCTAGGAACCCTCCAGGTAATTATGAATTTCTTCAAATGTTTTAACATCTAATAATTTTCAGATTTTGTTTAATGTCTAACAAGACGATGGAGATGTAGTGATCTAAGGATTCTTTTGGATCCAGGTATTTGCTTTGCTTCTAAGGCCGAAAAAGGACCACAAATACAGATTTTACTGGAACATCTACCACCACTCAGTAGGATACGCAGTCATTGTCCTAAGTATTATCAACATTTTCAAGGGGTTCGACATATTAAATCCTGAGAACAAATGGGAGAGAGCCTATATCGGGATCCTAGTGGTTCTGGCATTTTTGGCTGCAACATTAGAAGCTTATACATGGTATGTAGTTGTGAACAGGAAGAAATCTGCTGCTTCTCAAAAGATGCCTAATGGGGTAAATGGAACAAATGGACATAATGGAAATGGAGCAAGGGTATAAATAGTAGGGTTGTCAGTTTGCTCATGTATTTTTCAAATTTTTGTGCTGCTGTATCTCTGTGTACTTTTCCGGGGATGGTGATGTTGTTAGGTTGCTTGTACGGGGAGAGTTTAGAGATGATACAAGTTTTTCTCCCTTTTTCATTATTGATGCAGATTTTCTGTTGAACATTTATATATATTTGTTGTTTCTTTGATATATTTCATGTTGTACCAGTATGTTTTACATTTCTGTTACAAATTTCTTTTAACAATTTATCCAAACAATTCACCTAGTTTTATGCACGGCTAAGCAGTACAAACAAATTCTTGGATAATCGCAAGGGAGATTTATTCAGACTACAATAACCGGTATATTTCATCAGTTTTCGAGTCCCTCAGCACACTTTTTTTATCAGGGTCAAAGTATATGTATATTTCCATTTTCATAAATGACTAATTCAAGCAGTCCCTCAAAATTGACATGTTAAATCAAACTACCTCTTATCCAGGAAAGATTAGAACTAAGCCATCTCGTAACTCAAATCTACGCAAAAACAAAAAATGGATATGCGAGAAGATTAATGCACGGTCTTATTTGTCGGCCCCTGGAGAAGGTAAAAATGAAGAATATAGCGAGAGGAGATAGAGGATATAGCCCCGGCAAAATCAATCATTGAATCAGACTAACAAATTCCCCAACAGTGATGTGTTATTTATTACCAAATCAAATTTTACAGTGTAGAGCACAGCTCGAGGTCTTAGTTCATGGAGAAGAACTAGTAGATACATCACATGTATTCCGACTAAAGAGACACTAAGAATCCTTCAGGGGAAGCCAGTACAAGCGGATCATGAAGCTTGGAGAAAGCACATAGAAACTTAACTCGTAAGAAGTTTCTTCAATTCTCGTATCTCTCTCTCTCTCATTCTGATTGTTGCAGTGCCTCAATAAATGCTTCCTTGAGAAGAGGATTTGATGCTGCTATTCGCGGAGATGTGATATCAAGTTCCTTGCCAGATCTGATTACAGAAGCATCATGATTCAGATATGCAAACTCTGGCTATGGTTTTCAATGTCATACATATGATCTATGTGGTTCAATTCAAAATCCAATTGGAAGTGAGTGTTGTTTACATAGGATTATTATTGATGCTTAGTGATTTATAATATGCCCAAGTTAACTTGTTAATATACTGTAACATTTACTGGGTACAGCAATGGACTTTCGTTCCCCTTTGTTCAATTCAATATAAGAAACAAAAGGAATGCTTTCACCATGAAATAGATCCCTGTTTGATTCCCTTTACTTCAATTTATTTCTCATACTTATTTTCAACCATACATTCACACAATAAAATATTGTACACGTAAACCCAAAACTTTTCCTTACTTTTTAATCGCACATTCCTAAAAAAATACTATTCAAAATTATGTTTTTAAAATTTTAAGGCCACCAAACAGGGGCAGAGCAAGAGAGCCATTCAAGAATTAATCTGAACTAAACTAAAGCTAAAAATTGAAGATGAAATCTGAACTTATCTATAACTTCAGCTTTATTTATTATTCTGGGCAAGATAAGAATTATTTGAAATTTATATCTGATGGAAATAATTCCTAATAGTAAACTAATTGCAAATATCAACATTTATAGGCCATGTAAAATTGTAAATAGAAAACAAAGAAGTATCCTGGTGTTCATAAACTTGCAAATAATCCTAATATTACTAGAAATAGAGATAATATTTGAACGACTAAAAGATTTTGCATCCAAAGACTACTTATTCCCATTAAAGACTTTTTCTTCGGTATTCTTTCTCTAAGATAGAACAAAGAAGAATCCTGGAGTTCACGAACTTGCAAATAATCCTAATATTACTAGTAATATTTGAATGACTAATAAGATTTTGTATCCAAAGACTACTTATTCCCATTAAAGACTTTTTCTTCAGTATTCTTTCTCTAAGTTAGAAAAAAAAGGTGTTGTTACTTACGGATCAAACAGAACTCCTCCAGCTTCGGTTACAATCACAGCACCAGCTGCTATATCCCTGGACAGAGAAGAGAACTTCAATGTATGTTTGGTACATCGTATTTAGTGCAATGGACAATATTCTAATTTCTTTTTCTTCTTTAATTCTATCAATCTGGTCCAGCCAGCATACTAGTCATGCTCCTAGTAATTTATGTCAAGACCCAAAATTGAACATTTTAAAATCTTACCAAGGTCCAAACCCAAGTAAATAGAATAGGTCAAGCCTTCCGCATGCAATCCCACAGAGATTCAATGCACAAGAGCCATTCATCCGAAGGGACCTAACCTGGTTGTACAAGAACCAATGTCCTGAGCTATATCCAGAAACGTTCATAGAAAACGTGATTATGAAGCAACCACTTGTTTACCTTGAAGAGTAAGCTATTGATTCTATTTGTGGTGGCATCCACAGTAGACTTGTCCAGCTTTATTCCTGACTGTCATTTCATCAGGCAAAGCTTAATTAGCTTTTATAAGTAAAATCAGAAAGGCAAATTTCTTTAAATTTATAAAAGTCATACTCTTGTATGCATAATTGCAAAATGTCGTACTGTTTACAATATATATTACAGAAGCAAGAATAACATTCCTATTATAGTAACATTCCTATTATAGACTATAAGAAAATATTAAGAGAGGGACGGGAAAAATGGATCTTAGCAGGGTAAATATGTGAATTTTCCATTTCTTCTACTCCTAACACTTACTGAACTGCAGGACCATATAAACAGACAGCAAATTTAGCAAGTAAAGAGGCCAGGAGTTAGGTACATGATTATTTCCAATTTGCAGGTTGACATTCTAAGATATAGAACCAATAAAACAATGAACATTTGTTTAGCAACCAAAGCACTGTTCAATAAAATGTTCAGCTGAGTACCTCTGTTGCAAGAAGGGACTTCACAAGCTCCGATTGAGAAGATACTGCAAATAACATAGGATGTCAACAGAAGAGTAAGATGAATGTTCAACGTTATTAAGTGAGATTACATGAAGAGGAAACTTGCCTTTGATAGGTTTTCCATTCAAAAAAGCACCTTTGCCACGGACGGCAGTAAAGAGCTGCATGTTAAAAACCAAATATTTTTTATGTTTACTCAGCGAACTCTGCTAAAAAGAATCTACCGCAGACATAGTACATATAGGAACTCTTATATCCAACACATCACTACAATCATACAGCAAGGGAGAAAAATACATCACTAGTCACTTGATTGGTCAGTTCCAGTTAAGGCCAAAGGCTCCTTTAAATTCATAATGATGTTACAACTACGAAAAGATGGTATGAAAACACTGAGCATGATTCAGTACTTGGATCCCAGGTTACAAGTCACAAGCGGCTAATAACTTAATATTTCAACAGTTTGGAGATGTACGCTCTGAGACTCAATTTCCTTGATTTATACTTACCATCAAATCATTAGAAGTTCAATATTTTTACCTCATCCATAATAGGATTGTAGACAACACCAACAGTTGGAATTCTTCCAATTGTCAGGCCAATAGAAACACATACAAATGGAAACCTGAAATTGAATGAAATAACTTAGAAGCTTGACATGGATAAAGAAAAATTCCCCCTTCACAAATGAAATGACATAAGATACTTGCCCATGTACAAAATTAGTTGTTCCATCCAGGGGATCAACAATCCAAGTTGGTTCATCAGTCAATTCTGAAGCACCACAAGCAGCCGTAGTTTCTTCCCCGATGAACTAAGATGGAAAAATTATTACAAAAGAGTTATAAGAACTAAGTAGCTAAGTCTTAAGAAGCATCACGTTTATACCCATCAAGAAACAACCAATAAATTCAGCTAAAATAGGAAACAATGCAGAAGAGCCAAAGATCTAACCTTATGATCAGGATAGTGTTGTTTGAGAAAATTGAATATGACTTCTTCACATTTCTTATCAGTCTCTGTGACTAAATCCACCTACACTTGAAAGCAGTAGGCTTATTAGCATTTATGAATTAATAATATTATTAGTAGAAAAGAAAAGAAAAAAACTAATATTTTTGATGCAGTATTTTTGTAATAATTGAATTTGCATAACCCTTTTATCCGATGAATCAACCAAAAACCATCATTTAAACCATCATTTACGGTGCATGGCGCTTCTTGTCCCATGAACCATCTCCAGTAAACATAGTATTAAACATTAATATTTCAACATAATGGATTTGTTTTGCGAATCCCTATGACTTATTGCGAATTTTGGGTGCTCTAGAGCTTCTCATAAAATACAAAAACACCCTTGTTCAGATATTTTCTGTCACCTGCGTTTTAGGTTAGTTTTAGCCATACGCCTGCCTCTGTTCTATCTACTCTGTCATGTATTACCACCCATTGCAATCTTGTTGTAGACTGTCCTCCTAGTGGCACTGAGTAACTAACACATGGGGCATGATATCCTACAAATTCTCTACTTTTCAAAAGAAGTCAAAGATTTTTAAAAGTGGTGTCCTGACATCAGAATTCTACAGATAAGAAGGATTTACCAATTCACATACTCCATGCGGCACATAAACCAGCTTCTCTCGAACACAGTGGAAAGAATAAAAGCTGTCTCCTGAGCTAGGGGTAGAACCTTCTCTTGGTGCATCAACTACCGTCCAATTTGGCCTTGGAAGGGGAAGATTGGGTATAGAACCACATTTAATCAAGCATCTAGTCAGTGCATTATCACTGGCCACCTCACATCATGGCTTATATATGGAATTTATTCATGTACAATTATTTACTTATTCTCCACTTAACCCACCTGCGGAATTTTATCGTTTCCATGTCAACCGAAGGATTGGGGATCCTCATAGAGCAATTCAAGTATAAAGTCCCCAATACAGAAATTGGAAATTTTAGTACGCGAGGTTAATTAAATTTTCAAAAGCAATAACCCTTTACGCATAATCCATAATTAAATAGCAGATTACCTAACATCGATTCTTCGATTTTCCCTTTCTAAATGAAAATTTGAAAAATTTTAGAACACCCGAAGACACACCCACACTCTCCCTCCCACATAATTTTCCGTCATAAACAGTCAAGATTTTACCTCGCCTTTGTGCTCCACATGCTTTGTCTGATAGAACCCAGAACGAATGATCTGTGAACCAGAGATATGAAGTAAAAAAAGATTAATTGTAAGAATTCGAAGTATAAAGAATCCGGCCAAAAACTGATCAATCAATGCCCAAAGAAACACGAATTTAATAGTAGCAAACAAGAATTTGGATTTGCGACCTCTCCAGCACTTTTAGCAGCATCCACTGCCTGGACCAATAACTCCTCCAGTGAATCTGAGATTTCACAAATCCAATCAAGAAACATGTACATGTACATAAATAGATACAAGTATATATGCATTCATTTGTGAATGAATATGCATACACACGTATCGAAGTGAGATTAACGGGCTCCTACCTTTTTGTGCCATTTTTTTTCTTGAAGATTGGTTTCTGAGGAGAAAAGAGGATTGTATTATAACTTAGATACCCGAGGATATCTGTAATCACGGAGCGCGCAAAAACACAAAAGAAGGGATGCCAAATATTTATAGGGGACTCCAAATGCCACTAGATTTACTCGAATTTACGCACACAATTATATTCAGTCACTCCACTTTTATTTACGGTGTCAGCTTTTTAGTTGGCTATACAATTAAGAGTTGACAGAGAAGTTTAAGCACGTTCTTTTGGTGATACCCGAGGATATATGTAATCACGGAACGCGCAAAAACACAAAAGGAGGGATGCCAAATATTTATAGGGG
>CAIGRK010368871.1:0-12674 GCA_903798315.1 Fraxinus greggii | reverse complement strand
AATACTGAATCAAACGTAAAAAGAAAAAAAAATAGTTTAGCTTAAATGGCTATAAAAAAAATAAAAAATAAATAAAAATAACCGAGCCGAGCCATATAGTCATTCGGCTCGGCGGCTTAACTATAGATATAAATATAGGATATGATATAATATAGAATATAGGGGGCAAAAAAGTCGAATCGAGTCATATGACCATTTGGCTCTGCTGCGGTTTAGTTACAGTAACTGAAAACTCACTCTTTTATTATAGGTAGAAAAAGTCACATTGGTACCCTTAATTGAAAGATAATTTTTTTTTGTTTGTTTTTGCTTAAGTTTTTACGTTGACTATTACTCTACCGCAATCATAATTTAATCTCAAAATTACAAAAATGTTTGAGTGATAAGAATAAATTGTCTATAATTAACAAGGGGGCGTCGATGAGAAGCAATATTTTATCCCGCTCCAAGCTTACTTTTCGTTTTATCAAGTTGAATATTGCTTTATGGGACCCACACATAGTCTCACACGTGTCGCGTTCACATGGTTTTACAAAACACCATGAGCAAGTTAATACTGATTATGCTGATCAACCCTAGATCTTGTTTGGCTAATCTTAAAATTAGGTCAAATTTTATCAAGCAAATTTTTAGTTTCAAACATGATTTGATTGCGTTTCATATTGCATAATTATAAGTAAAAAATAGCTACTTATTTTAATTTAAGATATTAGCATGTTTGTCTAAGCTTATAAGTAGCTAATTCTTACCTTTTTTTAATGCAAGCATGCATTTACTGCCAAAATTTAGCTAGTGTTTGACCGTATTTTTTTAGAAGCAACTTTTGAATAGTGATTGATGGGATAATGTGTGGTGATAAAGTAATGAAAAGTTTTAGATTTTTGTATAATATTATTTTATTTAGAAAATGCATGGTTAAGAATGAGTACGGTAGAAAAATGAATGGGAAAAAATGAGTACGGTAGAAAAATGAATGGGAAAAAATGAGTAAGGATGGGACTCAAACATAGGCTTATCTAATCTTATAACATTTGTCGGTCTTGTTTATGTAGTAAGTGTACTTGCTGGCAGTAAGAACAGAGAAGCAATAATAAGTTACTTATAAGCTTAACCAAATATGCACTTACTTATTTCACAATCGTATAAGTCAAAATTTCAAGATTAGCCAAACATGAACTACTACGTGTCACAATACAATTAGGCAATGAGCTTTATTTAATTACATGTGATTAATGCATGTGCCATAATGTATACAATGGACCGTATACCATATAAAACATGGGCTAGCTGGCCAACGTTTCAGCTTAGAGTATTTTCTTGATTGTACTCTGACAAATTTCCAAAATCCAAAAGTTTGTAAGAAAATCTTCAAGAAGAATATAGATCTTGATATATGTATACATAGCTACGTACATATATAGAGAGAGAGTGAAAGAAATAGAGATGAATAAATCGATGGAGAGCACAGATTCATCCACCGGAGGTTCACAGCAGCCCCAACTGCCACCAGGGTTCCGCTTCCACCCCACGGATGAGGAACTGGTGGTGCACTATCTCAAGAAGAAGGCCGCCGCCGCCCCTCTGCCGGTGTCCATTATAGCTGAAGTTGATCTATACAAATTTGATCCATGGGAGCTCCCAGGTAACACATAGTGCATGTATTGTATGAAACAAGATTTGAGTTTCTTTTTCTTCGAGTCAAAATTTTCGTTCTTGTTTTCTCAGCTAAGGCGACGTTTGGAGAGCAAGAGTGGTACTTTTTCAGTCCGAGGGACAGGAAGTACCCTAACGGGGCTCGGCCGAATAGGGCTGCGACTTCTGGATATTGGAAGGCCACCGGAACTGATAAGCCGATCTTGAGTGCCGGAGGGACTCAAAGAGTAGGGGTTAAAAAGGCATTAGTTTTCTATGGAGGGAAGCCTCCTAAAGGGATCAAAACTAATTGGATCATGCATGAATATAGACTCCCCGACAATAAACTGAACACAAAGCCTCCTGGGTGTGAATTTGTTGGCAGCAAAAAGGGCTCTTTAAGGGTTAAATAACTAACCCCTTAAACCTTTTTTTTTTCATTAGTTTAGAATAAAGATTATTAGTTTTTAAGGTTTTTTTGTTGAAAAATATGCTGATATTTGGTTCTTGACGCTTGATTTTCAGCTTGATGATTGGGTTTTATGCCGGATTTACAAGAAAAATAATTCTCAAATGCCTATAGATCAAGAAATAGGGGATGATCTGATAGGATCATTGGCTATTGGCCAACAGAAGCTGCAGCATCAGCAGGGACTCAAGCTCTCAAACTATGGCGGATTACTTGAAAATAATGAACACAACATGTTTTCTGGAATGATTAACGCTGCAAATGATGGAATCAACACTAACCAAATTTCTCTATCAGCCTCGAAACCACTTCTTCCAATGGAACTCACACCAGCATCGAGTACTTGTTCTCTCCCAGCTAAGAGGACGATTTCGAATCAGTACTGGAACGACGAAGAAGTAGATGCGAATTCTAGTCTGAACAAGAAATTTCTTGCAGAAAATTGTGATGGAACCAATTCTATTGCCACCATCTTAAGCCAAAACCCTCCACAGCCAATGTTGGGATCTCTTGGTGATGGCATTTTTCGCCAGCCGTATAATGTTACAGGCATGAATTGGTACGCCTAGACCAAGAATCGAAGTCTATTTGCTTTATAAAAAATAAACGGGATTCAGCCAATTGTCAGATTCAGATGACCTGCAGTTTTCTTGGGCAATTTTTAGGTGAGGCCGTTCATATTTCCAGTCATTTTTAATATATGTAATTGATACTTTATATGTATATCTTTGATTACTAGAGTGAAATATTATTGTGTAGAATTTGTAGAATCTAGAGATATACAACCCTATATTACTATTTAAATGAATTTATATATCTAAAATAAAAACTTTGCTCATATGCTCATATTATCAATCTATCATAACTTAAACATCCCATTATCTTTTTATTTTTTAGTATAGATTGTAAACTACTCAAGTTTTAGCAAAAGCAGTTTTTCGAGGTCGGATCGATTGGCTGAAAGTCCTGTTGGTTTGATAAGATTAAAGATATATTAATTCCCAAATGGCATCTTAATAATACAGATGATTTTTATTAACTTGAGACGTGTTTAATACGTTAAATTGTACATCAGAACAACTATACATTGTGTTATGTCTAATCAACCATGCCAGACAACGACAAGAAAGTTTGACGACCTTGAAAAATCGAGAAAAGAGTGAATAAAGATTTTGCTATTTGTACATAAAGAGTTACATAATATAACGTGAAGGAAAAAGATTGAATGAAAAAAGTTGATTGTATTTTAAGTCGACAAATGGTAAAGTGTCATGTGGTATTATGTAAAATATGATGTATTTCTTGATGTGCGTGTAGCAAAATCCAAGTGAATAATAGGTTGAGTATGGGAACCATCGAGTTATCAATTACTATTACCCGATATACATGTTGAGTCACACTTCCATTGAGAAAGCAAACTCAAACGAGTCTTTGGGCATGTATATATTCACATGCCATCTTTTTCTTGATGATGAAAGACAAACCGAACATAGTTAAACAACTTTAGATTTCTAGCAAATGCATCCTTGGATTTAGAAAAACTTAATTAAATTCAAGGATTTATTAAATATATAGATTCGTCCTAATGCCAGCTTTTAATTCCATCATTTTCTATATTTTCTTGATTTAATCTACTACATTTTTCGATATCAATTTCTTGTTGTGGGTGTCCTTTTCTTTCATTAATGGGTTGATAAGACGTAGTCGAGTATATTCTACAATGACGAGGTCTTGCACTTTGGCATCAAGAAGGCCACACCCCCACAAAAACAAAATGGTTTATATATTTTCTTTCTTTTGATGACATTTTGGACCGTCGAAAAGGATTATTATCGTTAATTGCATTCCTTTTTAAGGAAAGAGTTAAACAACTTTAATATTATGTTGACTTCATGATTCTTAATATGGAAATTGATAATGCAATGATGGAGATGCAATAGATTAAATATCTAATGAAGCTTTTACAAGCCTAAGATGTTCTTGATTATTATTCTTTAATCAAAGAGATGGAATTCAGTTCAAATGTAGATATTTATTTAGAAATTTTCGCAACTAATCAAACTAATCAATTGAATCAAACGACTAATAATATCGATGAAAAGTGAATTCATGTAACGGAAGAAAGATGAAAGTGATTTTCCACTGTATACGATCATTTTGCAATGAGAAGAGTTAAGCGTGTATTTCATCAATTTTTATCAAAATCTAATAACAAAAATTTTTTAGTCGCACCAAATGAGGGCTAAATGTTAATTTTGTACTTGCTCTTAATTTTTTGTGAGCCTCGTAATGAAAGGTCATGAATTCAACTATGTCATTGTTTGGTAATGATTAAAATTTAGATTTTTATTCAAAGTCAATAATTGATTTTAATAATATATTTTATGGAATTTGCTACTTTTTAATCACGCATTTCATCAATTTTTATCAAAATTTACTAAAAATATGACTTTAATACCCACCGAATAGGGGCTATGACAATGTTATAAATATTAATTCATGCATACCAAATACAAAATTAAAAAAATTAAGCCCAAGTTTGATGTTGATTTTAGTCGATAAAAATTTAAATCATAGTCAATAATTAATTGTAATCATATATTTGATAGGATCCAAAACTTTTCAATCGTACGTTTTATCAACTTTTATCAAAATCTACTGGAACTTTAATTTTTAACAATACACTATACATGTTATTTTATGCAATAGCTCATGCATGCATGCAAATGCGTGCGTTTTTGGACGTAACATGATAGGGAGCATAAAATATGAAAATCTCCGACTAACTAATAATCTTTGCATAGTTTGGAGGCATATTGTTGAAAATTAAATGTGATGACCGTTCTTAACATCTTATTTGCTGATTTCTTGTAGGTTGTCAACTCGAAAAGTTGTGTGATGATCGCTATCGATCGATATGAATTCAACAACTCCCGCGATTACTTGAAACTATGTTGGGATGGGCTCGAGAAAACCATTTTTGAATGTCGTGAAAACTTCGGCCTATAGATCGTGAAAATAATTGTGTCAGGGGTTCTTTCTTTACTAAATACTTTATTTCAATACATTGGGAATCGATCGATTAAGTATTTCACCACTCTGTTCCTTTCTTGAGCTCGTCCTTCACGACGTGGGTTTATATGAGCACAGTCCGAACCATTGGGGCCACATCTGTCTCCTTCAAATGAACAAGCCTAAAAACACATTAATTGATCATTCCATTAAATGTACATGAAGCATGTTTGACACGTCAAAAATAATTTGCGTCGATTTTGTAGTGTCAAAAATTGCTCCTTAGGCTGAAAAACTACTTTCAAGCGTGTTAAAATAATTTTCTGAAGAGAATTTTATTTAACAAGAAAAACTTTAAAAGAAGTTGATCTAAAATAATTTTCTCAGAAAGTTCTACAAAAGCAAAATCTATCGAACGGATACATAATTTGTTTCGCTTTGTAGTTCCCGCGTTCGACCGTACGTAGTTGTTATTGAATTTCAAATTCCTTCCTTTTTCAGTTATGAATATTAGGCGCCTTTTAGAAATGATTTCGTATACATGTTGGGTAGTAGTTGCTATGTCAGTTATCAAGCCTACAATTTTTGATACTGTTGAAATGACAAGGATAAAATAACTCCTACTCACCATGGACAGAAAATAATTTCTCCACACGCCTTACACAGAAAATATTAAATTCAGGAAAACATCCAAGAAATTGCAGGGCCCGATTATCTAGCCCAGTTTTTTAATGACTTCAAGCCCCCCCAATCCACGTGGGATTGTCTGGAAGCCGAACTGTTGTTCCTCCAAGCTCCATCAGCAATGGAGTGCATGCAAGTTTGACAAATTGAAATCTATTATTTTCCTCTGTTATATTTGGTAAAGGTGCGGTAAGGTGGACTAGACAGCTAAGTTTCGAACTTACAAGAAAAACAAGCTAAATTTTTTAACATGCCTCTCCTTTGTATTCTTCCATCTGTATCTACCAGTGGGCACCTTGTGACCAGAGAAAAAGAAAGAACAAGAAAAGGAAAGTGGAAATTCTTATATGACAATGTCGATACTGTATGTCGTACGCATGACTAGTTAAACTATATTTTCCAAGTAAAAAATTAATGTGCACATACATATACGTAAAAGATCTACACAAAGTACATACAGAATTTACACTCGATCGGCCCCTGCAGCCTCGTTACCTTCATATAGATGGCTTCAATTATCTCCGTGCAAATCCGGCTAGGATAACTATTTCTCGTCACTTCATCTGTTGTCAATTGGTCTAATCCGTTAAACCTCAACAGAGAAAACAAGGGAAAAGAGGGATCGGGTCAGAATTATATGTTATAGCAGTCGAAAGACACATCTAGCATGCATCATTAACTAAACATTTGGCATACCTCAGGTGTACGTTTTGACAATGCATCGTCATTAGCTTCAGCAGGTAAATCAGAGATGCGGGCTTCTGATTTCTCGTTTGAATAACTGCCAATAGAATTTCAAAAGAAATTACAATTCTCGTTCCATCACATAATAGTTCAAGACAGATAATCATCATGTCAAACTACCACATTGGGTTACTGCAAGTCACCGGATCCCTAATTGTTCCCACCTCATACATTGAAAAGAGAGAAGCTTAAGTGTGTGATGATGCCTATTATTGTATAATCTAACTACCCAAAGATTGCAAAGTGCGCAGCCTAATATGAAAACTGGAAATAAGAGCTCAATTAAGACGACGTGCTTACGTCGATAATATTGTCACCCAAATGAGCTCCACACAGTCGACCCAAAGAAGTCTTTGTTCAACTGGGATCACGCCGTAGGTAATAAGATGAGCAAAAGGCCAAAGCTTCCAACCCGCCTGAAAATAAAAACCCATTTTTAATGCATTGAGAAAAACACTAGGGTTTTGACTTCAAATCTTTTATGAGCTCAAATCTATCCAATTCACAGTACAAAGAAAGGGACCATTTCCGACATATAAAGTAATCCGTGCCACATTCCTCCACACCCAAAATTTGATTTCTCTAAATTATATAGATTTTGCCTAAACCTCTTAACCAGATACACCAAAGCTAAAAACGATACTGAGACCTAATTAAGGATTAGACTAGTGGATGAGGCAAAAGTTGAAAATCAGAGACACGGTTGAACCACCTCACTTAAAAGCTTTTGGAGAAAGAGGACAAACTTAATTATGTATACTGCCTTCATAGTGCCGCATTACGTTCAGGCTGAATACATGTTTATCAAAGGACTGACATGTGAAAATTATAAACAGGTTACAGGGAGACTTGAACTCGTATCTTTTGCCTGCACTAGTATCATGTTGTATCACGTCATTTAAAAGTTTGTGACCTTAGAAAGGGGACAAACTTAATTATTTAAATCATGCTCAACCAGTCGCATATAATTTGATGTGCAAACCATGAGTAAATGAAGTTCAGGAATTTTACAAGCTTATAGTTAGATTAAAAAGAAAAACAGAGAAAACAACTAAAAAACTGCATAACAAACCAATAAACTATATTCACATACTGCGGACATTTATCAGTGCCCAATCCCACCAGGCAGATCTTCAACTAGATAAGAAAATAGAAGTTCGCTATAATTAATCTTTTTTGAGATGTATATTTATTCATTCAAGAAAAGAAAGCTGCGAGTCCCAGAGCAGTAAGACTTCTTACAGTTAACATGGGCCAAAATGTAGCCGTTAATTCTTTAAAAATATTCACAGGGGATTCAAGCCGGAGAATGCCTAATACTGTAAAATAAATGCTGTTCCAAACTGCAGCCCATGCTGTTTGATCAAAGGCTACTTTCACGGGAACCACCCACCAATCATCAAAAGGAAATAAAGCCTGGAAAAGGACACATGTTTGTCAAATAATTAGAGAGGAAAATAAGTAAATTACAAGGAAATTCGATGCAGCAGACATTGAAACTGCAATAATTACCTCACAGAACTGATAGTAATAATGGGAAAGGGATCCATGCAGTGTAAAGCCGACTAGGCCAGATCTGAATGCCCGAGCACGGTCAAACTCAAACAGAGGTTTCCCTTCATAACACTGCAAGTATATCGGGTGAGTTCATGAATAGCCGATAAGACTCCACCAAAATCAACAAATAAAAGAGCTGTTTACATCTAAATTTTAATAAAAAGAAAATATTAACTAACCTGTGCAATCCAATCCCCCACGGAATACACCACTCCACTTATTACCATTTTTGCTAAGACGGGGTTTGCTTTAAGAGCTTCCTCGTATGCACTCCAGTTGTGTTGGGGTGCGTATCTCAGTATTTCATAGAGGGTCCATCCCTATATAAACAGACAAAATGAGTGCAATCTCATATGTAAAGCACATCTGATATATGTAGCTATGAATAATAAAATAATTTCCAAAAGGGGCATACCCAATCTGATGAATATATGTAAACATGTATAACAATTAAAAGACCCAAGCATATATAGGAGAGAAGGAAGTGGAGAAAACCAGTGTCGACTTAGTGTATGCAAGAAAATGGCAATATCCATAAACTCAAGTCACCTGAAAACATGGAAAAAATGCAAAATATCTAGAAAGCTTTGCCAAGATGTATGCATGTACATAGAAGTTCTTACAACCGTAATATATTTATTATGCTCCAATATCATTTGCATACTGAGGTGTAAGAATTAATGAGAGCTTCATGATACTCAGCACAACATATAGAGCTCCATGCAGATCAAAAATTGGTAGAGTTAAAACATAAAAAATTCTATGAAACGAATAAATGTGACAAAATGGAAGAAAAGATCACACAATTTTCTTCTTCACGTGTAGAGGTTATCTGGCTTTGCTTATTTATAAGCACTCTTGGCACCTTTAAGCCATTTCTAACAGCAATTTTAGTGCTTGCAAGCTGTTAGAGGTCAATAGCATCACGAGTTCAAAGAATTGACATTTGCTTCCTGTAAGCTCTTCACAAAAAATGCTAAAGAGCCCTGGTTTGAGCAGTTTTAGTCAGTAAGGTAGCTTATAATACAGAACCCTGGTATGAGAACTAAGCTCAGCAATACATGTTTCAAGAAATATCCAAGATTGAGATCCTCAAGGAAGACTAATATTCCAGGGGAACAGTTGAGAGGAACATCCAATTTCGCCAACTGTTTTATCCACTCTACAAAAGAATACGTCGACGGTCAACTATAAGCTCAAAAATCAGTACTTGCAGGTATGACCTATATGGAGTAACAAATTTTATCACTCAACCATTGAAGTTCTATCCAGATATAATATCCAGCAATCTCAAGGAATATTGTTATTGTAGTTCTCTGCAGTCAAATGTATTAGATGTTGATACATCAGCTATCAATTCTTTGTACTCATTCCATATTTGAAATCCACTTTCCTTATAAAGAGATGAGCTCCTTTGCCTTAAGAATCAGATCAGCTTAAATATATATATATATACATATATACAGGCTATTGAGCATCTAAGAAGTGTTGTACTTGTAGAGCTACTTCGCTAGTTATCAGTTAATGGACAAGACCAATACAGCCCACCAGTAACAGTCGACAAATATTCAATATCTAATCGAGGAGAAATTGTCCACCACAACCTTTCAAAATTCCATAAGAGTATAGCTGAGAGGTGAGCAGATAATACGTACACGTCCATTTGCTGGAAACATTTTTCCACGCCTAAAATGCCTTTGTATTTAAATAAAGTTAAAATCACTTCAGTACAAACCACACTAGAAAGTTCCAAAGATAATGATAAAAAGCAAAAACCATTTCTAGTCTTCAATCTGCTAATTGAAACTAACAATAAAGGGGGGCGAAAACTGATACTAGATCAGCAAAGTCCCATCTTAATTGTCAATGACTCAAAAACTATTCAATTTCCATCCCCAATATTATGCGCAACAAATATTCGTATAAAGACTCAATTTTGAATACTATATCTGTATGAAGAATCAAATCATCAATGGCCGGATTCACATACAAGTCTCAATAATATGCCAAGAAAATTAACACATGTCAACCACAATTCACATAAAAATGTTATAAAATTAACCCCCAAACATCACAAAATAAAACCAGTTGCAGGATTATTCTACTCACATGCCAGTAATCACGATCTATAGTGAGCAGCTTTGTGATAGCAAAAGTTCCAGCAGCCAAGACAATGGAGGCATTAATAGCTCTATCAATAAGCCTCTTTATATCCACTTCTTCTCCATCACCTACACTAGAACCAGCAGATGAAAACCCAGAAGCACCCTCAAACGACAGCCTGCCTGAAGCTTCATTACCAAATCCCCCCACCACCTGACCCACCACCGTTTCTAGATCCGTTCCCTCTGTTTCCCTCTCTATGCATACGACGCCACTTTGCTGTTCAACTCTGTCGTCGCTCTGCACGGGGATGACGTCGTGTTCGTTGCCCACTGAGGCCACACCCACCCACAAAGATCGCTGCTTATCCTTTGATTTCAAGAAAATCTTGACGGCGGTGGAGGGTGGTTTGAGGTGGTGGATGAAGGTAGGTTTGATGGCATTATTGCTGTTGGGTTTGGGTCTAGAGAGAGAAAAGAAGGATTGCGAGGTTATGGAGGCCATGGTTTCTCTCTTTAGGACTCTAGAGAGGGAAGCTGATCAGCCTAATATCCTCCGAGTCAACCAACTCAAACCAGTGTAGAATGAGAATCTGTGGTAGATTTATATGACAGGTAGTTGATTGGGTTGATCGGGTGCTTCTCGTGCATGGTGTTCTCGTGGGACACAATACACGTGGCGATATAAATGAGGAAAAAAAAAAATGAAATGTAAATGTAACATGGTTCATTCTGTTATGAATAATGCTGCTTGGTCACGGTAATTGACAGAAAATTGGGTGACAGTCTGGGATGATAACAATTAATTGAGGTTTTCTTTTTCAAAACGTCAATCATATGTCGACATGCGTCCCTATATTTTTGAATTGAGCATGTTTGTGTAACATAACTCTTATGTTATTCTTTTAGCTGTCCTTGTTTGGTTGGATAAATCATTAGAGATAAATTGTCATTGTCTACCATCATGAAAAAATTAGGGAGTGAATTTACTTCTATGAACTTTTTTTAATTAAACTAGTTATACACATTTTTTGTACAATAAGTTTGACATTTTTTGATGTGTCAAAATTATGGACATTAATTTGAAAAGGTGTTATTCAAATCAATTGCCATAATTTTGATACATCGTAAATGTCAAACTTATGTCATGTTTGGTACATATTAAAATTTTCATTCTCATTCTTCTACTCATTTTCAACCACACATTTTTTAATAAAATAATAATTTCTATCATATCAATAACTTTTTTTCTTTGTCAACCACACATTCTCCATCAATCTGCTATTCCAAAATACATTTTTCCAAAATAATATGGCTCAAATAAACTCTTATTGTGTAAAACGAATATATGTGCATCAGCTTTGAACTTTTTTTAAATGATCGATTTTCGTGAAATGTTATAGATTTGTATATAACTAATGAAAGGATTTTGACTTTTCGTAGATTTTATAGACTTCCATTTTTTTTTTATAGACTTTTATAAAATTCATTTGACTTTTGAAAATTTTCATTTAAAATAAAATCCACTCAGGTTTGCGTAACATTGGGAAGTTCCCACATAAAAGGTGGATATTCGTTCTCAACCTCCCCGCCGCTATAATAAAAAATATTTTTAAAAGAGTAAAAATTCTAAATAACTTTTTAATTTGATAAATAAATAATATATAGTTAAAATTAGGAAAAATTATAGTAGCGGTCCCTAACCTTTTCAATTTTTGCAGACTTTACCCTTACATTCATTTTATGCCAGCGAAAGTCTCTAAACTTTCATAAATATACAGTTGGAATCCAACATCCATTTGACCGTTGCTAGCCAAATTAAAGGGGGAAAATTTGTACTTTGCATTTTTCTCATATTAAATAAGTTAAAAAATTAAATTAAAAACCCCCAAAAATAAAAATAAACATATAAACCCACTCCCCCAAATCAAAATCGGATGAGGTCTCCTTTACTTCGGCCAGACCTGCTGGAAATCGTCGCCACCGCCACCTTCAACCCACACCACCATCACAACTCCCACTCACCACCACACACACCCACCACCGTTAATATGAAATCAGAAATCAAATCCATCTCAATCAAATCCCACCCACCCAAAGACCGGGATTTGAAATCCCAAAAGTCTCATAGATTGTTTATCCTCCTTTTAGTTGAAATGTCGTAATCAGACTAGACGCTTAGATTGTGGGAGTCAATTGGTGATAGTCCATGACGATAGGTGTGATCGGAGGATGAGTTGTCGGCAAATTTTTAGTTCGCGATTTGGGGATTTTGGGTGATCGTTTAGGTGACATATGGTGGAGTTATGGTTGGTAGTTGGGTGAGACGTGCAGAGGGGAATGTGGGCTTTTCGATAATGTGTAGATCGACGGTTTGGGTGGTGGTGCTGGAGACGGAGAGGCTGCTTTTTGTTGATTTTGATTTTTTTATTTGGGTACCATTTGGTAGTGGAAAAGATGGTTGTTGAGGTGGC
>CAIGRK010368855.1:0-10726 GCA_903798315.1 Fraxinus greggii | reverse complement strand
GATGAGATTAGTGGGGGCTTGTAAATTGAAGTCGCCATTTTTTGCTCACTTAGAGAAGAAGAATAACGAATTAACAAGGAATTGACGTTCACGGTGGTAGTGGTGGTGGTGAGGGAGAAGAAATACATTTTCCTTTTTCTTTTGTTTTTTATTTAACTTTTTAATTATTTTATGGGGAAAATAGTAAGTTACCATTTTGGCCCCCTATTTTGGTAGAAAGTTGTCAATTTTTTGTTTAAGGGTCAAATGATGGAGAAATGGATGAAAACCATCCAAAAGAGCCTCATATGCAACGTTTGTAAATGTTATGGGTGACGGTGGTAACAAATAAAAATTTTGGGAAAAATCTGCTAATTGTCAAAGGATTTGGGCTTTTGCTGCAATTATTCCATTTTATTATGTAAATGTGTAGTTAAAAGGAGTATGAGAAATAAATTAGAGTAAAGTAAAGAAAATCAAACATGGTTTAATTAACTCAAAATTATAAGATTAATAATAAGAAAAATTGCAGCCAAGGTACCAAACATTTCACTTGGTTGCAAACTTTGCCCAAACCTTTCATTTTGTACCATGAGGAACCAAATATTTAAAAAAATCGTAGCTCCATTCCAGATTGACGATCTATTTGACTACTAAAATCGTTAGTTTACTCCAAAGATGAAACAAAGTAATAATTTTCACCAAATAAATAAGTGCAATTTGGGCATTACACACTTTTCTTTAAAATAAAACAAGTCAGTTACTCTTCATTTCATCATCCATTATGGAACCGGCGAAAACACACGAAGATGAGGATGACAGATACGAAAAAGAAGATGACCTTCCATCAGATTTTGCAGCCCATATTCGAGGCTCTCTTTCCCAACCTATTTATGATAAGTGTGCTCATTGGAATTCCTACTTACAGTATGAAATTTTTCTATTTCAAGCCGTGCATATAGATAGTCTACATGAACTGGAAAATGTGAAATTGTTGAGTGATTTGATAACTTGGGAGTCAATATACTATGTAATAGCTTATTCTGTGCATGTGCATTGCTCGAACTAAAAAGGATTAGAGTTTTATTTTTTTGTGGAAAATACAAAGTATTTTAGCATATGCTTACATTATGGTAGAATTTTATTTGGAAAGATGAGAAATTTTGTGTACGAGCATGATAAATTAAGTTATCTGGACTATGTCAACCATATTTTCTTCAACGGATTTCTTCTTGACAATGTCATGAAGATGTTGGGATATTCTGGTAGAATCTGATATATGTACAAGATTGGTTAAAGATTCAGATTTCATGAATCTAGTGAAGTGGCTTGGTGAAAATAGGATGTCTAAATTGTATTGCTTGCCGTAGTTGGGATTTTGGAGTTGCCATGGGATGAAAATATTACTGTTGTTGATTGTGAGACTGGTGAGGAGTTGGTTAATATTGAAAAGTTTAGTGTACATGGTAAACCAGTGGATGAGAAGCAACCATGCTATGCTATTGAGATTTATGATGATTCATTAGAAGGTGACTACTTGTACATAGTTGATGAAGTAGATGACAAGAAAGCAGATGAAGTAGCTTATCTAGGTAAAACTGATGTTGGTCAAACAGAGGTGGAGGTTGGGAAAATAGATGTTGATTTAACTGGGGTTGAACCAATGGCTGGTGTGGATTTTGACAGTAGTTTTGAAGTAGACTTACCTGAGGTGTAGACTAGTGAAATTGATGTGCTGTTTGCCGAATCAGATGTGCATGCTGCTGAAATTGAAGTGCGACATGGTCAATTAGAAGTGCAGGCTATTGAACCTAATGTGCAAAATTGTCAATCAGAGGTGCATGCTAGACAAACTGATATGGAACCAGAGCAACCAGAGCACGCAAAGCAAACCGAACCACATATTGATCTGGAGCAACCAGAGCAAACTGAACCGCTGAACCAGAGCAAACTGGATCGTATATTGACATTAAAACAGATCATCGTGTTGAGCAAGAAGACCATGTATATGATGTGCAAGTAGATTCCATATATGATGAATATAAAGAGAGAATTTTTGAGGAATTCTATTACTCAGGTTTTTTTTTGTACCTTTGATGCACCACATGCAAAACTTTTGGAGTGTGATCTAAACTTTAATTTCTCATTAAACAAAGGGTAGAAATAGAAATGTGAAAGACAGTAACAGTAATAATACAGAAAGTTGCACTTCATTTCAAGGAAGAAAGGTACAACACAACCACATTTTACATCTACATTTCACAACATATAACACAAAACTCCCAACGCCTAAATACTAAACGTAAATTTCTGAAGCTAAAAACGTCCGTCCCACAAACCCATCGTACATAACTAGGTAAAAATCCATTTTACAAACACTCCACACACAAAGCAGAACAGCCAAGTCTTCCACACACTTGGTTTTGTTGCTTGAAGGGTGCTCATTTCAGCTTCCATTTCCCTCCTAGCCCTTAATAGACCTGAAATCAACTCCGTATATCACTCATACATAGAAGGGTCGCACCACACAAAAAGATACATCCACCCAGATATTGGCTTCGAGGACAAGTGAGAAATCTTCTTTCTGGGTTTAGGTTCGTCCATAAGGTCATCATCTAAGTCGAGGAACCACATCTTCATACACTCATCTCTATCTACGTGCTGATTTTTATGACTAACTGTGAGAGAGGGAAATATATTAATAGTGACGAAAGTGGAGGGAAATGAACAGTGCTGTGCAATAATGGAAAGAGAGTGTGTAATGCCCAAATTGCCCTTATCTATTTGGTGAAAATTATTAATTTTTTTCATTTTTGGGGTCAACTAACTATTTTGTATTGACATAGACAGAAATCGTCAATCTGGACTGAAGCTACGATTTTTTTTAAAGATTTGGTTCCTTAAGTGCACAAATGAAAGATTTGAGTCAATCTTGCAACTAGATGAAAGGTTTGACACCTTGACTTGACTGCAATTTTCCCAATAATAAGAAAAAGGAGAAAAATAGAGGACAACCTAGAGAAGGATCTGGCACATCAATTTTACCGGTAGACAAAAAGTACAGCTCAGTTGCTTCTTTTGTCCCCATCATTCTAATTTGCTTTTTAAATAATCAATTTTCATCCCACCTATTTTGATAATTTCTGTTTTTCTTATATTTCCTCTCTTCCTCCTCTATTCATCTTCATCACTCCAATTTTCAACTCTAAAGATTCAATTTTGGGCGCAGGTATTGAATCTTTCTCAGTTATAAATTTCTGGGTTCTCCTTAATATATTGAATAAAAGCTTCTGATTAATCCGTGCAAGAAAGGAGTTGTCCTAATGAAATTGAAGTGTGTGTTTCCCCTCATTAGATTTAGAGAATTCAGTAGGGGGTGTGGCTGAGTTTCAACCACTTCAAATATAAATTATTGATTTGTCATTAAGTGAAGATTCTATGAAAACCCAGTCCAGCTTTTGCTTTTGTTTAGTAAGTAATTAGGTTAAATGATCTAAAGTAGTAAAGTTTTTTGAATTGCTTAGCTGTATTTCTACGGTAACATTTCACGCTCTACTTCTCTTTCCAAGTAAGCGATCTTATTACTCTTTTAGATCCCTGATTTTATTCCCTTTACACTTTTGATTTTGATGGCTTTTGTTTGGCTCCATTTTCTCAAAATTATTTTATATCTTAAAGCTTTGTGAAGTAACAGTGACAACGGTTACTAAACGACTCTGTTAGATCTGTTTTATTCATTGGTATTGTTAATTATTTATTTAATTGATCTTAGTTTCTTTTTGTTTGCAGGCTACTTCCCAGAGATTGGAAATTTACTTCATTGCGTGAAGATGAACGGAGCGGCATTGTTAGCCATTGCTGCCACAGTTGGTAACTTTTTGCAGGGTTGGGATATGGCAACCATTGCTGGTAATTGTTCTTTTCTTCGGTTCCATATCCCTTATTTGGTTTATGGTCTTACTATATTAAGTATATGCTTTTTCTTTATCTTGTTTGCTACACTCAAAGTTCATGTCTTGAAATTTGACCATTCTCATACTGATTCTATTGTGTTTCTCGTGCAACTTGTAAATGAAAGCTGTGTTCTCTTTGCTTTCTATTATCAGTTTTATTTCTTCTTTCAACATAAGGAGGGAGAAATCCATCTTAGGTTTCAAGATGTACTACAGTGTTTGAATCATCCTGATGTTTGATGTGCACAGGAGCTGTTGTTTACATAAAAAAAGAGCTCGAGTTAGAATCTACAATGGAAGGGCTTATTGTGGCGATGTCACTCATTGGAGCAACGGTTATCACAACTTGTTCAGGAACAATATCTGATAGGATTGGTCGACGTCCAATGCTTATTCTCTCATCCATATTTTATTTTCTTAGTGGTCTGATAATGTTATGGTCGCCTAATGTCTACGTCCTTCTTCTGGCGAGGCTCTTAGATGGGTTTGGTGTTGGACTCGCTGTCACTTTAGTGCCCCTGTACATTTCTGAGATTGCCCCATCAGAAATACGAGGCTCATTAAATACTCTTCCTCAGTTCTGCGGTTCTACTGGACTGTTTCTGGCTTACTGTATGATCTTTGGCATGTCCTTACTGTCTTCGCCTAGCTGGAGGTTGATGCTAGGAGTTCTTTCTATTCCTTCTCTCCTGTATTTTGCATTAGCTGTACTATATTTGCCGGAATCTCCTCGATGGCTTGTGAGTAAAGGAAGAATGCTGGAGGCAAAACAAGTTCTGCAGAAATTGCGTGGCGGGGATGTTTCTGGTACATTTCTTATTCTAATTCTGATTTGTTGTGAATGATTATTTTTCACTGCGGCCTAGCAAGTTAATGTTTCAGCTTGGTTAATGGTGGTCTGGATGGGTCATAGATGGACTAGCACTATTAAATTAGTAAAAGGCTTGACATCATGTGTTAGTTTTGATTTCTTAAGTCTCAAAATGTTTTCATCTTCAAAGCCATAGTAGGAAGATTAGTTTTGTGACACAATTATTCAGTTTTATCTGTTAAGCTAAAAAGACAAAATGCCATTTTTCCGCTTGTGGATGACATCTATTTAAAATACAGAATTTGTTAAGCTGTTGCGTGCCACGTTTTTTGTGCCATTACACAAATGTTAGACATCGCATGCAGTTTTACTCATAGCATGTCAAACTTTAGGTGACACATGCTGACTACACATAAGTCCTAGTTGTAATAATGGATAGCACTTTTATGGCCCTAGTCATCGAGTGCTGGACTTCTGTTTTTTATTTCAATCTTGGGAAGCACCGACACGTTGCCAGCGTCCAAGTATTGGTGTCCGACACGCGTCGGACATCGGTACGTCTCCGAGACGTTGCCGACGCGTGTCGGAGACGAGAAATGAGTACGGATGGAAAAAACAATAAGCAAAACATATGGCTGGAAGAAAAGAAGAGGCGTGTGATGGTTGCTGCGTTGAAGAAGAGATGCAATGGTGGCTGAAGAAAAGACTGAGGAGGAAGAGAGGCTGTGGGGAAGAAAAGAAACGGTTGTATGCTGAGAAAGAAAAGAAAATTCCTAGGAAGTAAACCCTAAATATAGTTTTCAATTCAAATTGGGCCCAAAATTTTAAATGCTCTTTAAATGAGCCCAAAACATTAAATACTCTATAAATGATAAGACTTTTTCTATAGTTTTACCCTTTAACAAAGTAAAAGGTAAATTTTTATGTAGATCAAATTTTTTACCATTTAATTTATCATTTTATCCCAATAAAAAATCAAATTCGAATTCTAATTGTTATTTAATTATTTGTATATACGATAAAACTTAAATATTTTAGACTATTAATTTTTTTAAAAAAATAAAAGAATAATATTTTAATCAACGTGTCGACGGAGTATCGTGTTGAATTTTTTTCAAAAAATCGTGTGTCTGCGTATCCGACAAGTATCATGTCGGACACTTGTATCCAAATCGGTGCTTCTTAGATTCAATCTATTATGGTATAGAAATCTTCTAATTAGTTGAACAAATCTCCTTGTAGCCTTCAGTTGTTAGATGATGGATTGTCACAATCATCTAAGGAATCGGAAATGACACTCATTTTGGTTTCTAACTTTTGTACCACCAGACAGCCTGTTAACCTATTTTCTTGTCTGTGCGATAATGATGAACTGGAAGATGATGTCAGCTAGTGTATGTTCTCGGTGACCGCTTCATTTGTTTTTTAATTTTTTGTGTGTGATTT
Organism: Fraxinus greggii; assembly: GCA_903798315.1. Classification (NCBI taxonomy): domain Eukaryota; kingdom Viridiplantae; phylum Streptophyta; class Magnoliopsida; order Lamiales; family Oleaceae; genus Fraxinus; species Fraxinus greggii. The sequence continues at coordinate 4,537 of CAIGRK010368855.1, read as the reverse complement.
CTTCCGTTTATCCTTTCGGCTTCTTTGTACTTGAAATGCATAAAACTTCCTTAACAAACTGTAAGAGTGGAAATGCTTTAATTGCCTCTCTCCTGGTGGTAAGCGAGTGGAAGGCTTTTCCCGTCACTACATTCAGGTGATCAATTCCGATTTTCTGTAATCCAATGTGATGCACTCAAGAATGGAAAACAGTAAAAGTCTTGAGGGCGTGTGTCCCTTTGAAGATCCTTGATGCTCCAAATCTGTGAAAAGTTCTCTACTTTGGCAACTGGATGACTAGTGACATTCTTATAAAAATACGTACCCCACCATGGACACCAGATTCGGCCTTCAATACCCAAAATGGTCGGTGTGAACTCGGTACACGGGGTTGGGCCCAACGTGGTTTCCTTTGGCGTCCAGCGATCCGATCTCAAGACCTCCCTTAAGAGGTACTTCGTAATGTTGGTACCAATTCAGTGAGAAAACTACGTTTGGGCCCAACCCCCGTGGATAATATGTAGGCTTGAGATACAGACTGAATCCACATGGACCATGTCGATACTTGATTGGGGACGTATCGTCACAATTCTGAGCTTGGGTGGGTAACAATAGATATTCGTTGTTCTTTGTATTCCATTAACCTATACTCATAGCAATGACATTGTACATTTATCATTTTACAGTGAGATAAAGGCCATTAACAAGAAGCCTATATAATATATGTTATTTCTGCATGAGTGTGGATCGGTTTACAGAAGATAAATTCTACTTGGACTTTCAAATTTTGAACTGTTCTCATGGTATTTATTTGTAAAGGAAAAGGTTACGTACATTCTTTACATGTCAAGTGTAGTTTAAAAAAATGATGTGCAGTCCTGCACCTTTATGCCAGGGTTTGTGGTGTTAAAAGATTATAGATTTCTTTGCTTAATAAAAATAGCAAACAACAATAAGCGTTAAACAAATCCTTTTTCATCAATATGTTTTGTTCGTTGCAAATTTTAGTGGAAATCCAAGGTAGCCAAGCGTTTAGCAGTCACGACAGGCCATGTTAAGTCTTGGTCTAGCTCTCAGTTTGTAACGTGTCATACTAAGATCGCATCCATCTTATGGAACAAAGTTTCTTTAGGTATACACAACACATGTCTCAACCACCAAAGTTATCTTTCAGTACATATATCCTTCGTTTCATTTTTTATGCATATGATAAGATAAATATGCTCTCTGGAAGGTCTTTTCCAGTTAGGGTAAGTTATAATGTGGATATTGATAAACGAATTTGGATTAAGTCCCTTGTTTTTCAGTGGAATCTGCACTGCATATTTTTTGCACATTAATCTCGGTATGTTCCGAAAGCAAAGGACTATCAAATGTAAATTAAAACTATTAATATGTACATAATAATTGCAAACTGTTAAAAAAATATCAATTGCATTCTGCATGTATACGTGATGTAGCAACTTGTAGACTAATTACAATGGTCGAATTCTCAGCTTTATAATTTTTATCTTTCTTCATAGATTTGTTCGCTTGAAAAAGGATTGTTATCGACTTCCTTGTATATAACGTGTGTTGTTTGAGGTTTAGATGATTCAACTTGTCATTACTGTCATATGACTTTCTTTTCCAACTTTAACATGATATAATTAGTGATCAAAGGATCTTATATAGATGTTCGTTTGTAGGTATTTTGTTTCCTTCTTTTTTTTACCCTCTTATCTGGTAAATTTTTTTACTAATGAACCATTTGGAATTTTTAATATTCTTTGACCAAATATCGTATGAGTCAAAATTTTAATCATTCTGTTGATTGTGCTGATGTTCCTCTTTTCATAGGTGAGATGGCTCTATTGGTTGAAGGTCTAGCAGTTGGTGGTGACACATCCATAGAAGAATACATTATCGGTCCAGCAGATGATCTTGGGGAGGAGCAGGATCCATATCCTGGTAAAGACCATATCAAGTTGTATGGACCTGAGGATGGCCTCTCATGGGTTGCCAAGCCTGTTAATAGACAGAGTAGCATAGGCCTCGTCTCCCGTCAAGGAACCATGGTAAATCAGAGTACGCCTCTCATGGATCCTCTCGTTACACTCTTTGGCAGTGTCCATGAGAAGCTTCCAGAAACAGGAAGTATGAGAAGCATGCTATTTCCCAATTTCGGCAGCATGTTCAGTACAGCTGAGCCTCAGGTTAAAAATGAAGAGTGGGATGAAGAGAGTCTGCAGAGAGAAGGCGATGGATACACATCAGAGGCTGGTGGTGCCGATTCAGACGATAATTTGCATAGTCCATTAATGTCACGTCAAACAACAAGCATGGAGAAGGACATGATCGTCCCTCAGTCCCATGAAAGCATTCTAAGCATGAGACACCACAGTAATCTCATGCAAGGGAATGAGGGAGAAGCTGTTGGTAGCATGGGTATTGGTGGTGGTTGGCAGTTAGCATGGAAATGGTCCGAGAGAGAAGATGAAGATGGAAAGAAAGGAAGAGGTTTTAAAAGGATTTATTTGCACGAGGAGGGTGTTCCTGGGTCAAGATGTGGGTCTCTTGTTTCACTCCATGGAGGTGATGTTCCTGTTGATGGCGGGTTCATCCAGGCAGCAGCTCTGGTAAGCCAGCCTGCTCTTTATTCCAAGGAAATTATGAGTCAGCATCCAGTTGGACCGGCGATGGTGCACCCAGCTGAAACTTCATCAAAAGGGCCTGATTGGATTGCTCTTCTTGAACCTGGAGTTAAACGCGCATTAGTTGTTGGGATTGGGATCCAAATGCTGCAGCAGGTCTTGTTCAAGTTCACCTCTTATTACATGTATAAAACGGAAGTTTGTTAAGCCATTGTTTGGTATGGACTAAAATCCAAATTTTAATTGAAGTCAAAGTCAAATATTAATTTTAACCATATCTTTCACGAGACTCACTACTTTTCAACCACACACTTCATCAACTTCTATCAAAATCTACTAAAATTCTGTTTTTTATCCCACCAAGCAGGGTCTAAGTGTTAAACCTATTATGAACCATTCAAGTTAATCAACTCGTAAATTTCAGTTTCAAGTTTAGAAGTATTGCAGTAAAATGCTCTATAATATTGTTATGTACTAGAATGAAATTATTTATTTCTTGACATTTTTTTCCTTGGGCTTCTACCTCTGTGTATTGCTCTTTCTTTCTTTATTTGTATGATTTGGGGCAGATGCACAAATTACTTTATAAGTACAAGAAAGTCAAGTAGGTAGTTCGGTTCAAGTAGATAGAAAGGAATTCCTTTACAGCTAAAGTATCTAACTGGCAACCGGGGGTAGAGAAATATGGTTGGGTATGCATCTATGTTATGATGGTGAATGGATAACCTGTTTCATGAAATAATTCACCTCAAGGCCTTAATAAAATTAGTTAATTTTTGTTATTTTATTTTGTGAAAAACTATCGATCTTCATGATTGACGGGTTTTCACACTTTTGTCATTATTCTGAGACCAAAGGAGTGCAAATGAAGACGAACATTAGATTTTAGCTCAAAGAATTGAATAATAAACCGAAAAACTATACTAAGAAAATAAGAGCTAATGTATAGAAAATGAAGTGAACAGTTTATGTTATCATGTTAATGGTCCTGCTAATATCTAGTGTTCATCTGTGAGATATTACTTCGCTAATATCTAGTGTTCATCTGTGAGATATTACTTCCTCCTGCCAATCTCATTCATTATAGTTACTGCCGTTGCAAGTCTTTGAATTCGCCATTCCATGACAAGACATGACTTATATTAACTTATCCTATACATTTGGTGGCATTGCCTCGTCCATTCTACTGAAGATTTTATCCATTTTAGAAACAAGACGTGAAATAAAACCTTTGTAGAGAAATTTGTTATGGCTATTAATCGTCGCCATTGTTTGCTTATTTCTTCATTTTTATTTGGAAAATCCCAAAAAATGATTAAAAAAAAAATAATAATTATAATTTGTTTTCTCTAATAACCTTATTGATTATAAGATGAGTAGACTTTGTTTGATAATAGACTTGTCCAGACTTGCTCCTCATTCTTTCTCATGTTTCTGCAGTTTTCTGGTATCAATGGGGTTTTGTACTACACACCTCAAATTCTTCAGCAGGCAGGCATTTCAGATCTTCTTTCTAACCTTGGCATTGGATCGGAGTCTGCGTCTTTCCTCCTTAGCGCATTTACAAATTTTTTGATGCTTCCTTGTATAGCTGTTGCTATGAGGTTCATGGATCTATCTGGCAGAAGGTAACTTCTTTCCATTTCTTAATTTCTCCTTTTCTGATGCTGACTGGTCTCTGTAGCTTCCATCTGAACTTCTCAAATTTCGGGTTTGGACATTTCTTCCTATCTTTTTGGTCAACATCTTGTCTCTCTCATCCAGTTAGAAGTGGCTGAGTATTAAAAAAAGTCATTTTTTCTGTAATAGTATCTCCATCGTTAACTGATAAACAGACTCAATGACAATGAGTAGGTTGATTGAATGAGTTCATAATAATCCTTTTCTTTTGGGTAAAATCATGTTAGAGCATCTCCAAGAGATTC
>CAIGRK010368630.1:0-11087 GCA_903798315.1 Fraxinus greggii | reverse complement strand
AATTTATATATAATATTATTTTTTTGAAAAATATATAATTAAAAAAAATGAGAAAAAAATATATTTAAAAAATAATGGTGGATCAAACAATTTATAGATAAAACTTGTGAAAACTGAAATGTCCAGATAATGCCATGCCACCATCTCTCTCTGAGAGAGACGTTGGTGTCCTCATGGCTATTACTGATTAATGGTGGATCAGAAGTTGCCACGCCATGACACCTCCATCAAGCCCACGCGTCGGTTTACCAACTCCTCATTACTCGCAAAAACAAGAACCCCCTTTCAACCATGCTCCATTCTTTCTGCACAACTTCACGTTCCAAAAAACCTCTTCCCTTAACAACATTCACACTTTTTCTTCACAAATTCTCAACCAATAATACAATGCAACTTTCCAAACCAATCCGCGCTGAAACAACGGTGCATCAGGTGCCCGGTTTCAGTTATGAAGAAATTGACCGAATAGCTGAACAGACATTTCGGAGATACACTGCTGAATCATTGCCCAAGAGGAAAGGCAAAGGGGTGGCCATTGTTTGGTTCAGAAATGATTTGAGGGTATTGGATAATGAGGCTTTGTTTATGGCCTGGGTTTCATCAGAGGCTGTTTTGCCTGTGTACTGTGTTGATCCGAGGCTTTTGTCGACTACCCGTAACTTTGGTTTCCCTAAAACTGGAGGTACAATACTTGCAGTTTTCTTCCTTTACGAATTTTCCCTCTGTGTCTGTTTTCTTCATGTCATTGATATATTTTTCTGTTAGCAAGGTCAGTATTCCTGTTAATTTAGTAGATTGAGCTAGACTGCTATAACTAAACAAAAATTAAAGATGAGGAATCAATTTGAAAAAGAAAGTTTTAGTATCAAAGTGAAACAAGGCAGTGATTGGGTGACTAATAGTGCTTTTAAAACTGTTTATATCCATGGAAGTTGAAACTGGGTTTGCCATATACGATTTTCAAAGAAAATAAATAAATTTGGATTATTATTTTAAACAATCCTTTAACTAACACTATTATTCTAGGGATTGCAATATATGAGGAAATTATTGTTGGTCACAAGGTTCCCTATGTATGAAAAAGTTTGGAAGATGAACAATATCATGTTCAGAAAAAGTGAGAACAATCGGAGGCATGATTTGTTAGGTAAATGACCTCTGCTGTATTGACTGAATTCGATTCCTTTACTCAATAAACAAACATGGAGGAGATTGATGATGGGTCCAACCTAAGCAGACCTAATGTTTTGTTCTGAAGCAATTGCATTTGGTATCAGAAAGCTGAAATGGGAAGCATTATGTTTTGAAAGTAACCTCAGGTTTCCTCAGAAATGATCTTACTGGAAAGAGGAGTGTTCACAGATGTGACTAGATATATTCCTAAAAGAAGCGTGTCCTCATCTGCAGAGGAAAGGGTTGGCTTTGGTGGGAAGATGCTAAAAGCAAAACTGTCGAATCTATCACATAGTGATGACAAGCATTTGGAAATAATACTCTGATAAGGGTCACAAGAATAGATCCAACTATCATTCTCTTCGAGGATGGGAATGCGTGTTTCCCGAGGCAGATTAACCTTTGGAAAGGTCGGTTATGGGCTTTGTGACCAATCTTGCTTTCCCAATGGAAAATGCCACAAGTTTATTCTCCAGCAAATCAAGTTGGTGCATGAAACTTGTGAGCAGACTACTGATCATATTCAATGTTGGCATTACAAAGCAAGCAACCCGTGTGGTACTGGTTTGCTTTTTGTGAATGAACAGGATGATTATTCAAGGATGGTGCGCTTGTTCTCACGAGAGTTGTAGGACACCAAGGATAATGCCAATGTCCTGGGAAGTGCCTAAGACGCTATGCCTTTGATAGCGTGACCTTTTAATAACCCATATTCCCAGATCACAAGCACAAGCACAAGCACAAGGATAATCTTGACGTTTGCATAAGGACATTAATATCCCTTCGTATGCTGACAGGATGGGTGGTGCAAAATTAATCGACCCAAAAGGGCAAAATAGAATGTACCCTTTTTTGTGAAACTCGAAATCTGAAAAGTATATACTTTGCACATGTATGAAACCAGGTTATAGAGCATGGTTAGAGAGATAAATTGGAAAGGGAAGTATTAAAAAAATTTCATGCACACATATCTATGGATTTGTGTGTAGCAACTAAGGTATATATTTAGTGATGCTTGAATAACAAAATATAAACAAACTGCATGGGCTGTTACTCAGTCAATTTCTTGAAGTAGCACCTCAATTAATTATGAATTTTCATGATCTTGTGGGAGGCTAATTGGGGGTACTATATATGTTTACTCGGGGTGTTATTTTCTGAATTCTCGATTAGTCTTAATCTTGTCTACTTTTTCTCTTAGAAGAATTGGATACAAGCACTTTTCTTTTGCAGGCCTGAGGGCACAATTTCTTATCGAGTGTTTAGCTGACTTGAGAAAGAATTTGACGAAGTGTGGTCTAGACCTATTAATTCAACATGGGAAACCTGAAGAAATTCTTCCTTCACTTGCTAAAGCATACGGAGTCCACACTGTAAAGACATTTACCTGAATTTGTTTCTAGTGACGTCAGTTATACAATTTTTTTTTTCAACGGTAAATAATAAATAAAAGCTCTGCATGGAGTAGGTTTATGCCCAGAAAGAAACATGCAGTGAGGAGCTGAATGTTGAAAGATTAGTTTCCAAAAGTTTGCAGAAAGTTGTGCTATCATCATCCGAAGGTCAATCTGCTAAGCCAAATTCTAAAAATAGCACTAAATTGGAATTGATCTGGGGGTCTAGTATGTACCATATTGATGATCTTCCATTCAATTGCAACTCTTTACCAGATGTGTATACTCAGTTTCGTAAGGTAGTAATTTTCTTCTTATAGTTTTGAGATCATATATTTTGCTCATCAGAAGAGCTAGATCTCTGATTATCAAATTCACAGTTAGTTGAATCCAAGTCCAAAATGAGAAGTTGCATAAAGATCCCGACATCACTCGGTCCAGCACCCAACATAAGGGATTGGGGATATATACCTGAAATTACTGTTCTTGGGCTAGAGAAAGCAAAGGCAATTTCTCTGTCATACATCAATATAAGAAGTCCTTTGCAAATATCAAATATAAAGTGAAACATACCTCACTTGATGCAGGTTAGCAAAGGAATGGCATTTGTGGGAGGTGAAAGTGCAGCAGTGAGTAGAGTATGCGAGTATTTCTGGAATAAGGCAAGAGACTTTTTCTTAGATTTATATCCTCTTACCCATGATGTATTAATTAGGACATGTTGGAGTTGTGTTCTATGTTTCTCTTCTCATTTTTTCAATAAGGGATTTCTGCTCCATGCATTTTATTTATACTTCCAAAACATCTAACTGTGTTATGAACTCTTTTTCCAAGTATAAAGAATTTATTTAGAGGCTTCTTTGATTCACTTAAAACTGTGGAAGTATGACAGTTTTATCTGATAAGGCATGCTAGGAATGTGTTTATTGCAAAATACAATGAGGAGTCAGTATTGGTGGCTAACGATGGTTCGTGCTTATGAATAATAATAGACAGCTTTGGAAATGAGTTCAAATACTTAAAAGGAAGACAAAAGGCAAGGTTTAAATCACATACAAGTATTTTAACAACGGACAAGATTTCATGTAAAATAGGTTAAAGAAATTCTGGAGACAGTTCTCGACTCCTTTTCCTGCCTGGAAGAAAAATGGATTTAGTAGAGAGATCAAAGAAAATTAATAAAAACTATCTTCTTAAAGGTAAGCCAATTCTTAAAACCCAGGGACAAATCTGCAAATTGGTTTGAACAGAAAGTATCAGCACCAGGTGATAAGAAAATGATTTTGTTGTTTCAATTTAAGATAATCATATTGTGCAATTTTTTTTTTTTCCTTTTGCCTTCTGTAGAATCTATTGAGGACCTACAAAGAAACCCGTAATGGAATGTTAGGACCTGATTACTCCACAAAATTTTCTCCTTGGCTTGCCTCTGGAAGCCTTTCACCCCGTCTTATTTATGAAGAGGTACAAAGATGCATTTTGTTTTCTTCAAATTTCACATTAGCTATATTATTATGTCAATGAAGACTGGTTTTTTGAACTTAACTTGTTTAGGTGAAGAGATTTGAAAGGGAGCGAGAATCAAATAATTCAACTTACTGGTAATTTTTTTTTCTGTTACTCTGTCCACGTGTATCTGGTTGTGAAACGTGTACGTAGATAGGCACGTATGCATGTAAAAAACTAAAATGATAGTACATGCTGATATATCTTCATTTGTGTTCATATGTTGCGGGTGTATGCATGCCATCTTATCCAAAGAGTGGATTTTGATTATAGTAAATATATTCTCTCTATTCCATCAAAATATAATTTTTTTCCTTGAGTATCTACTGCCGGTTGATTCAAATTGAGAATCCGATAATACTTTCCTATCTGACTAGTTCAGCTTTACTTTTTTGGTACTTTTTATAGAAGTGGAAGTAATAATTATAACTTGATTCTTACACTTACAGTTGATATTCCTGTCACTGTTTGTTATTGTATGCTAGAAAATATCAATAGATAAAAATCCAAAACCTTACAATTTCGATTTACTATATATTTGTTAAGGTTAAGGCTGTAAAACTTTATCACAATCTATCTCTGACTTTGTCTTTCAGGGTTTTGTTCGAATTGATATGGAGGGATTACTTTAGATTTCTATCAATCAAGCAGGGAAACTCTATCTTTCATGCAGGTATAAGAATGAAATAACATTTAATCCTTTGAAGATAAACAAATAGCTGTAATTACTAATTTAGAGTTTGAAATGTTGTGGGCAAGTGTATTTTTTTCTTCAAAATAGCCACTTTATAGGTGACAATATTGAACAAATGACCACTTTTAAATATTTTAATGTCAAATTTACTCTTTTTTTTTTAATACAAAAATGTCATATAGGCCATGGTTTGCAAGTGCATAATTTTTGAGAAAAAAATTCAAGCTTCTAAGACAAGCTATTAAGGAACATTCTATTACCCACAAGACAATCAGCATTCCCGACACTTATCTTCCTCTGAGACAGTCAAACTGTCTTTATCCACTCCGAACTGTCTAGAACCGTAGAATGCTGGAAGCCTAGTTGCCTGAGAATAAGCCTGCGTTATAGTTCTCTTCCTTCGAGACAGTTCAAACTGTCTTGGTACACTGAACTGTCTGGAAATGCAGAATGCTAGGCACATAGTTGCCCAACAATCAGCCTTTGCAACAGTTATCTATCATCGCAACAATATAAAATGTCTCGCGCGAATCAATATTAAAGGTATTTTGAAACTTTATATCAGAAGTGATCACTTTTATAATATCTGTTAAAAGTGGCCTTTTCATAAATGGGCAGAGGACAGTAGTCATTTCCTTCAATTTCTCTAGGCAAACTTTAGCAGTTCACACTGCAAGTCAGCTAAATTGGTCTAGTTTTTAATAATAACCTTGGGATAGCAGGTGCCATGGAAGGGTTCGAAAAAATAAGGTTGCTGTCTGGAACCCTGGGTTCGGTTAATTCCAGTGTTCAATCTAAAATATTAGTATGTTAAGATCAGCATATATAATGCTTTATTCAGAATAGAGGAAGGCTTTTATACTATCACTTCAGGTAACTGATTTCCTAATTTTAGTTTATGCCTTTCTGTATCAGGTGGTCCTCGAAAAGTGGAGGCCAACTGGAGCCAGAATCAGACATTGTTTGAAGCATGGAGAAATGGTCAGACAGGGTATTTTGCCAGAGACTTTGAACCATTATAATTCTTGTTATTTCATATGATCCTGCATCTCCCTTTTGTGTTTACCCTCATGAAAGTGAAGGAACAAGTGATACCTGATAGAGCTCCATAACTTTTTTTAAAAGTTACATTTTGATGTGTCTAGAATTCCCGGCTTTTTAGGTATCCTCTCATTGATGCAAACATGAAAGAACTATTGACTACTGGATTCATGTCAAATCGTGGGCGACAGGTAACCTTGGGTAAATTTTTAATTTTCTGAGAAAGGAACTGAACAGGTTGTAGTTAGTGAATTTCTCGCTTCCAAATCTATTATGAGGGCTAAGCAAAATCCAGATAAACAGTACTCCAGAGTTTTTCAGCAAGGTAAATTTTTAACCTATTTTCTCCTGCAGATTGTATGTTCCTTTCTTGTACGAGACATGAATATTGACTGGAGAATGGGAGCTGAGTGGTTCGAGACATGCCTTTTGGACTATGATCCATGCTCCAATTACGGTAATTGGACCTATGGTGCAGGTAAATCACTACATTATTTTGGTTTGTGCGCATTTTCCACTTTATGCTTGTATATTTCTACTATGTGTACTATATTGATTTCAGGTTATATGCACAATGTGGTATCTTTGAGGTCATAGTATATGGGTCTTCTCTAGGAATACTGACCTGGAAACAAGAAGCCCCGAATATTATGAGTAGATCTCCTAAAATTATAGCTTATTTATATGGCTCTCCGGCGATATTAATGCACCTGTATGAATATTAGACAAGCAATCAGAAGCCAGAAATAGTTGTTTATCATCAAAGATATGTAGCATGGGAAATGGAAAGAACCAGTTCCAGTTCTAAAGCCTTATGGTGAATTGTTTTAGAATTCAAAATTTTCTCCTCGTCACTTTTCTTATGATGATTTTATTTTGAGATAAAACTATTTCAATGTAATGTTACCAGAATAAAATTACAATGGGTTTGATATTAATTCAATTCGAGTTCTCTCCTGTCATTTGATATGGATCTTTTTCTTACTATGCCACTTCCTTTTTGTGTTTTCATGAACTTAAATCTCTCCCCATCTCCACTTTAAAATATACAGACGGGGGTCTTGACTCAATAAAATGGATAACTTCTAACTTTTTTATTTCACCAAATCCATTCCCTTCAGTATTCAGTTTTAGCAAGAGTATTTGTGCTTTTCATTACGGTGGAAAGAGCTGTAAAGCTTATTATCCCGTCAATGGCTTGAAAAAATCAATGACCACATTGCTAATCTTGACATCAAAATTTGTAGAATCTTGAGTTTCCTTAGGTGCATGTTAAGTATTCTGTCCTCCTTGCTATCATGCATTTATTCATTTTTTCCCTTTTTGTATTTGGAACTGAGAACTAGGATCTTGAATATTTTATCATCATTGCCTTCCTTTTAAAGGTGTTGGGAATGACCCAAGAGAGGATCGCTACTTCAGCATTCCAAAGCAGGTAAGTGATTAATATTAGTTTGCCAGAAAATTAGTTTCAGTTACAGTAATACTAGCTGGCTGCTTTCCTATCTCGTTTTCTTATGCAAAACTGAAGAATAATAAGCACCGATGGGAAAGCTACAAGAAAAATGCGGAAGTTTGGTATGCTGGGATAGAAAAATCTCGATGTATCTTAACATTATAGATAGAATATATCTATATCGGCATTCAACTAACTTAGCAGCTCAAGGTTAGGAGCTTAATAAAACCTAAAAGTTTGGATTAAGAATTTTAGAAGGTTTGGAAGTCTTTCATGTCAAGCGGAAGTAAAGTACTTGATGATCACCTCACCTAAAAAGTTTGGCGGTTCATCTTCTTCTACACGCCAACTTTGGTTTTAGAATGTGCTTATTCCAAGACTAGCCGAACTCCACAACTCCTCTATCCTTTACTTGCAGAAGTTTTATTTTTAAATTTTATAATTTATAATTCTTGTTTATATATTTTTAGATGAACTAAAAAAGAACACTTTTGGTTGAACTAAAGCTGTATAATACGTTCAGGCTCAGAATTACGATCCTGAAGGAGAATTTGTGGCTTACTGGTTACCCCAGTTACGAGCACTTCCGAAAGAGAAAAGACACTTTCCTGGACTATTGTACATTAAGCCTGTTGTTGCTCTCAAATTTGGGAACGCCAAAACAATGAATAACAAGACAATGGCCTCTGGAACGAGAACTACAGCAGATGAAAATAAATGCAAGGGGCGTAAAGGAAACAGAACTCAATAGCCTGCTCCTAACAGACCCATCTCAGGTGGGATATGTTATCATTAGGCTTTACTTGCTTCATTGTCTTTTAGGCTGTGAGCACGATATAAATTGGAGTATTTCCTAACATTATGTTTTCTTTCAAAATCTCCTCCCGTTCTTGGGGTCTATAACAAGTTACCAGAACAAGGCATCTTTAGGTGTGAGTTTGGATAGAACATGCCTCCCAAGTTTAGAGCGTGGACATCCCTGATTGTTGTGCAAGGGTGTGCATATGTATATATTTGCAAATGCTTCTTGAAGAATAAAAGAATATGGAAGCCGACGAAGCAGTTAAGGTGTTGGGTTGTTGGAAATAGTTGATTTTAAACTTCAAATGCCATAAGTTCAATGAAAAAGTCCTTATTACAGGTCATCCTCATGTGAGCACAATTTGAGTTTTCAATCATGTTATTGTGTTGTTGATATTGTATGGAGAAATGTTTGTTTATTTAAATGACAAAGAAATAGTTTAATTTTAATTCGCATGAGCATAACTAAACTCTATGTAAACTAAGATAAAAGAAAGAAAGTAGATGAAAAGAAATCCGAGACAAGTGATTTAACACTTTTTTCTTAAGACAATTGTCCCGCAACGGTGCTAACGAATTATGGCACTTGTCTCTCAAGATACAACAAATTCAACTTGTGGTAGAAGNTGACAAAGAAATAGTTTAATTTTAATTCGCATGAGCATAACTAAACTCTATGTAAACTAAGATAAAAGAAAGAAAGTAGATGAAAAGAAATCCGAGACAAGTGATTTAACACTTTTTTCTTAAGACAATTGTCCCGCAACGGTGCTAACGAATTATGGCACTTGTCTCTCAAGATACAACAAATTCAGCTTGTGGTAGAAGCACTTCAAATCACAAGCAACAATGAACTCGAACGAAATTCTTCTCTCTACAAGAAAATGATTTTTGGAGAGTTTTTGCAAGAATTTTTGATATAATACTCAATGCAAATGATATATAATGCATAATGGACATCCAAATGGTCCTATTTATAGAAGATGAAAGGGTGTGAGTGAAATGTCATGCTCCAAACTCAAAAACCTTCACGAAGGGAAGCATCCCTGGCGTCGATAGCACGTCGCTCGAGCGACGGTCATACCTGTTCAACAGAAACTTTTTCGCCCGTCTATCGCTCAAGTTCTAGGCGAGCTATGGAATTAGTCAAATTTCCCGACCAGTTTTTCCTCTTTTCTTTTCAATTTTTGTCCGCAATTTTCATTCATTCGGAATTGATTTTGAGATTTCAAATATACCAGACGATCTACTCGACAACTAGAACGAGTTAATTTATTTATATTTATAATTTGACTATCAGATCAAGTCCGAATATTTTGCCAAAGTTGATACAAAGTCATTTTCCAAGTTTTATGCTTAAATCAAATTTTCAATCTTTAAACCAAATTCCAACCATTTGAGTGGCAGTTTTTGTCTGAAATGATAATTTAATGATGTAAAACAAGGGTTTGTTTGATGAAAATCATATCATAAAGCATAAATTTGTATACTGTGTTCAACGACCGGCCCCTTTTTAGATTCCATTTTCAAGTCAAAATCATGAAAATATTACTGCCTTTGGATCATTATGGTTTGCTTGGTCGTAGACAGTTTTGTCTCCTAGGAGGGGAGTTTGATAATTATCTCTTTCGAAAGTTTAAGCGGTTAGAAATGGATTATAATTTATAACTACTCATTTATGTTCTCACATGTCACATATATTACAAAATTTATTTTTTGATAAACACAATTTTCAAATAGTCGCGGCTATGAGACATGAATTCTGGTCTTTTGCTCAACTCTAGTATTATGTCAAATGTAATAGCACCTACCCATATTTCACTGTTATTGTGCAAAACATTTCTACCTTTCATTTTTAAATCTTACTACATGTATATCAAGATTTACATAATGGATTATATAATGTTACGTGACGCTCTATTATTTGTCAATTTAAAACACAATCGATTTTTTCACCCAATTTCTTCCCTTTACATCATATTATGTAATCCATTATATACATTTTTTTATGTACACGTAGCAAAATTCTTCATTTTTTGATATTTTCACCCTTATTTCCACCTTTCATTGTGCAAAAGGTCCTTTTCATCCATTTTCTCAATTAAAAATTATGAAATGACGAAAATATCATTCCCTTTAAATAANTATAATGTTACGTGACGCTCTATTATTTGTCAATTTAAAACACAATCGATTTTTTCACCCAATTTCTTCCCTTTACATCATATTATGTAATCCATTATATACATTTTTTTATGTACACGTAGCAAAATTCTTCATTTTTTGATATTTTCACCCTTAATTACGTCTTTCATTGCGCAAAATGTCCATTTGTTTATTTCATCCAAACTTCTCCATTAAGCAAACATGTGTGGTCAATTCCTTTTTTCAAAATGGGAGGATATTACCGTCTTAAAACATTTTCTTCCTTCCTCATCTTATTCTCCATCCTCTTCTACAAACCCCCCCTCCCATCATCTTCTTCCTCAAGCCCCCAGCTCATTCCGCCACCAACGTTAAATCAGTCACCATAGGCAGAAAAAACATCATTAAAAACTTGGTGGATAAGAATATATATTGAAAGCTTGAAGCTTCTGGTGCAGAGGGGGAAAAGTCTACTAATAATTTTGATTTTGGCAAGAAAGTAAAATCCTACTTCTTAATGCCTGGCCTTATAGCAAAATATCCCGGGGTTAAGGCCACAGATCTGTAAATATGTAAATGAATGACGTTGGTTTTTGGGGATTAGTGAGCTGGTTATGCATTGCAGAACAAAAATGGACACATGAAAAAAGCAACTTGCATGGTTTTTCATAGTCAAAAAGGTAAGAGGATAGTACCTTATTTAAGTAATAATTACTAACTGAATGGTGTGAATTTGGAAAGAATGAGAAAACAGAGCAAATGTAGGAAGCGTGAAATGTAAACTCACACCAAGATACGGCATGGAGTACATCATCATGTATTACACTTGAAATATGAGACTGAAATGGTTTAAAAGAAGGGAGGATGATTGGGGCTT
>CAIGRK010368625.1:0-11770 GCA_903798315.1 Fraxinus greggii | reverse complement strand
TTAAAAAGTATTTTAAATCGCTGAGCACTTGCCACTATGCTAAACCACTTAAATAATTGATTAAAAAATATATTTTCTAGAATCAAAAACTTTGGTTATTTGTGTCACCGTCAATTTCGTAAAGCGAACCGATAATCATGTAGTCCACTTGCTTTTAGGTTTTGATAACCCATTTCAAGTAACAAAAATCATCTCTTCATGTCTTATTTGAACACCAAATGATGCTTCCATTTTCTCATGAGTAACACAATAACACATTTAATGCAAATCGGAAATGAAATTTTTTTACTTCACTTACAAAAGTGCCGAAAACACCCTACTTTAAATGTTCAGAGTTTGAATACCCTTTTGTGTTCAATTCAAATACAACGTGATCTTACCCTCTCCTTCAGAAAATTTCCGATTCAAAGATATCTCTAGTCTAGGAAAAAGGGGAAGTGAAATTTATTTATATGTATGATGGTTTGTGAGAGAAAACGTGGTTACAGTAGTTGAAGGAGGTTAATGTTTTCAATTGCCAATGGAAGTGGTTGTTGGCAGTTAAAAATGAGATTTAAATGAATGAAAATGGGATTTAAATGATAATGTAAGTGAAATTTTATGTATATAAATTGTGGATTTGTGAAATCAACGTGCAAGTTAACTTTCCAACTGAAAAGGTTAGATTTTTTTTTTTTTTTAATTAACAAAATGGGAATTTAAAATGGCAAGTGAGGTGAGGAGTGGTTAGGCACTTAGTGGGTGAATGTTATATTTAAATGGGGTGCCGTAGTGGAAAAAATCACGTTTAAAGACTGTTTGGATCATAGGTGTGAGAAGGAATTAAAATAACTTGGCTGAAAAATTGGGAATTATTTGAAAGACAAAATCACGTTTAAAGACTGTTTGGCATATATAGTAAGTGTATCTAAATTTAAAATTTTTAAGGACTTAACATATGTAGCAATTAATATAAAATATATCGTTACAAATAACGTAACCAAATCAAAATTAAAAAAAAAAAAAATTTATCCTTTAAAAGAATTTTCGACACCTTACAAAATTCTAAGAAAGGTGCACACAACTTTACTATGGTGACCAAAATAATTAATTTGAAGTTTTAAGAAGTGTCGTAGAGACGTAGTAGCATAACCCACATCATTTTTGAGTTCCACAAGAAAATTTCTTTCAAATCGAAACAAAAGGTTTTTCTCGTTCGCTCTTCTCTGATTTGCTCATACTTTTCTCATGATGGATGATTCATCTATGTAGAGACTTCTCCCATGATGTTCAACTTCATCCATGGGAGGCATATGATCTCAAGATTGGAGAATTTGGATGTGGTCACTTTTGGGATTCACCTCTTCTCCGAGGTGCTCATACTTCCCTACACGGTGGATTGTTCATCTGTGTTGAGACTTCTCCCATGGTGTTCAGCTTCATTCGTAGAAGGTATATGATGACAAACTTGGAGAATTTGGAGGTGGTCCCTTTTGGGATCCACCTCTTTTCCGAGATGCTCATTCTTCCCTACATGATGGATGGTTCTTCTATGAAGAGACTTCTTCCATGGTGTTCAATTTCGTCCATGGGGGCTTCATATTTATAGGTATTTGAGGCGAGCATCCATTGGGGTGCTTCTCCCTCTCCTTTCGAAATGAATTACTTCTTTGCATGTGAGTTGCTTATCCATCTTAAGGGTTCCTCCATAGTGGATGGTTCATCTATGGGGGTTGATGTATAGGCGAAGATGAGGCCTTACATGGTGAATATGTGGACGGTAATGCTTGTACATAGGCAAAATATGAAAATTGCCTTAAAGTCCTTCAGTAATTTCATGCAAGGTCCCCAACTTTTGACCATGTACATTTTGATTCTCATATTTAGACTTTTATTTCAATCATACCCTTGGTAAATTGCATTCAAAGTCCTTCAACTTTCGAAACTTCCACATTTCAATCCGTAAGTTCACATTTTATACGCTTTTAGTCCTTTTCACTTCTTTTGCATTGTTCCACTTCAATTTAATTTTTTTTTTTTTTTGCTTATCACTTGATAGAGGTGCCCTTCTTTAGTGCCGCTTCCTTTATAGACTATTCTTCAAAGGCCTCCCATTTGTAAAATCTTCATCAAAGACCTCCATTTTAGAGGGTCTTCTTATTCAAGGCCACTTCTTCCGCGACCTTTCCCTTATCAGATGATCTTCTTATTCATGACATCTTCAGAGACTTCCCACTTTCAGGGGATTTACTTATTCAAAGCCACTTCTTCAGCATCCTCTCCTTTTTCAGGAGACCCTCTTATTCATGGACTTTTCGTTGGAGGCCTCCCCCTTTCAGGGTTCCCCATTTAGGAGGTCTACTTATTCAAGGCCACTTCTTCAGTAGACTCCCCCTTTCCAAGAGTTCTTCGTATTCATGACCTCTTCTTCAGAAACCTCCCCTTTTAGGGGGTCTATTTATTCACAACAACTTCAGAGGACTTTTCCCTTTCAAGAGGTCTACTTTTTCAAGGCCATTTTTTCAACGACCTCCCATTTTTAAGGGGGGTCATCTTATTCACGGCCTCTTCGTTGGAGACCTCTCCTTTTTAGGTTGTATACTTATTCAGTAGCTTTCTCCTTTTCAGAGTGTCCTCTTATTCATGGCCTCTTCATTGGAGATCTCCCCCTTCAGGGGGTCTTACAAATGGATTTCTATCTAAATATTTTCATATTTTCAAGAAATATCAGCAATCCAAGTACTGATATCAACTCCAAATCAGCTATTGGGGCTTTCACTTGTTCTTTTTTCAATAAAAAATCATTTTTCAAGGGAGAAGTCAAATAAATATTCAGGTAAGCTTTTTCCACGGGAATGTTTGGGATTGTAATAACATTTCACACAGATGGCATTAATCAGTTGAACTCGCTTTTTTTGATGGTTACATGAACAATAGATGTCTGGCTCACCCATGTCCATAAGTGCAATCATTTTTCGTCTGAATCCTGGGTCAAAACCTTTTGAAATTTGCTTGTGTGGATGTGAGTTGGCTCGATATCTACTGTCCATGTGACCATCACAAAAAATGGGGTCAACAGGCGCTAATCTATGACCTTTTTTTTTGTAATGGTCATGTGGACAACAGATGCTGGGACCACTCGCGTTCACACAAACAAATTCCAACATATTTTGACATGAAATTCATGTGGAAAAGGATGAAGTTTATGGATGTGGAAGATATTTTATGACATGGGACAAAAATGTTCAAGCACCGACTATATGATCAAAGGTGATTGCATATTTAACTAATAATAAAAAACAACTCAACCAAAATGAAAATAAGTAAGAAGGAAGATACAGTATGGTTTGAAGTGTAAAAAGTTGCATTAGATTCAAATGTTACAAGAATTTCTTATTTATAGAGTTCTGGCAGAAGTGGTAGTCATTGGATAAGGACCATGTGGCCTCATCTCCCAAGTTGAAGCCTCACATCACTCAATTTGCTATACATTTAATACATTGACAATAGGTCAGCCATCTTATACCCTAGGCTAACAATCATGATATTCATTATTACTAACGTTACATCAATCGTTCATAAAGATTGCCTGCAAATCCTCTAAAAGATAGAAATGGCTTCAGCCAAAGGGAGCTTAGGATTGGAGCGAGGGCTTCGGTCAAAGGAAGTTTTGTATTGGAGGTCTTTGGTGTCAGAGTTTCGGGACAGAGAGCGTCGGCTTCGTCTTTAACGCCTTATATAGTGCTTCGGTTCAAGGCTTCAGTCACTTGCATACACTTCGACTTCAGGGTTTTGGCCACTCACATAGTGCTTCAGTTGAAGCGATTGATTACCTATCTATTGTTGTTTTGCAGTAGGTGTTGCCTCACTTTGGCCATGGAGCTTCTGCTTACACATGACACTATGGGTGAGGCATTGATTTGTTATCTTTACCTATGACTTCGGTTCAATATTTTATGACGTGAAGTGTGAGCCTTTTGTTTGGGCTTCTTCTTGAGCCTCAATTTTGAGGTGTCGGCTTCTTCTTGATCCTCGATTTTGGGGCGTAACATTTTTTATTATTATGAAATAAAACTAAAGTGCATTTCCTGATTTTACTCATATTCCATTGTTCATATATTACATAATTTGTAACCAATGAATCCAAATAGTACCATGAATTACACTATATTAACCGTATCCCCAAGTCAACCATTATTTCAAAAACAACCATAGAAAATCGTAGTTTGTGTTCAAGCTAATTTGTTATCAGGCGTTTCTTTAGCTCATATCAATTCAATTTCCCTATTTGAATATTATGTACTTCATTGCCTACCTTTGTTAGAATGCTTTATTCATATTTGAGAATGGAACGTTGCTTGTCTCCGGAGCCAAATTTTTGATTAAGCATTCTAACAAAGTACAGTAGGCAAACCACTGGAATCGTAGTTTGTGTTCATTAAAAAAATTGATTATGCTGCTTTTTACAATGATCCAGACATGGAGTACATAAAAAATGTTGTACTTAAGACACCATGAGGCATCTTTCATAGGCTATACTTATGTCTCGTGATAGATGTGCAACATCTCATTCAAAATACTACATCTCTAGTGATTCTACCTTAGGGTTTCTGATAACTTTTAAATTACGGGTTCCCAGTTCTATAAAATTTTGTGATTGCATCTATTTTTTAAATAAATTACGATTGAATATGATTAGAGAGCATGTGATTTCTCAAGTTTTACAACCAACAATCACTTAAAATGTTATATGTAGATGTGTGACTAAACCAATGTTCTAAAAAGACGCCTGTGTCTCTAAGCACGAAGCGGAAGCAAAATGCTTTGCACTTTTTCATTTTTTTTTATTTTTTTCGCGCTTAACGCGCACTTTTTTTTTACGCTTTTATGCTTTTTAGTACTTTTTTACACCTTTCAACGTTTTTTAGGTTTTTTCCTTTAATTATTACATAATTATTAAATTGATTTAAAAATTTAAAATAATATTAAAATAAGAAACCATTTTTTCACTATTTTCAACACCTAGGCTCGCCTAGGACAAAACTTGGTCTGCACGCTTTGCCACGCCTTACGCTTTTTAGAACATTGGACTAAACATACCGCTGCAATGTAACTTTTTAAAAAATGAAACCTTAGAATTGTAAACCTAGAAATATGAAGACAAAATGGAATAAATATGAACTTGCATTAATAAGTTGTGACCGAAATGAAGTAGATGAACATGATAAGGAAAAATGTATTTAACATTTTAAGATATTTGCTCATAATACTACAATTTCAAAACAAAATACTGATACTGAACACTAGCTAACCACAAATAAACTAAACTAACTACCCCCAAATTTCTTCCAAAAATTATCAAACTAAATACAATGACGTAAAATCACAAGTTTACCCACCGATATATCAAAAATAGTCAAGACATCATAAAAGCACTCATTACATCTTCAAGAACACTTGCTCAACATCTCTCCTGAATACACTCTTCGACTGACTGAAAAACTTTTCTTTTAATCGGAATTTCCCCATTTTACATTTGTTTGTGTTAATAGCATTTTGTGGATGAGCTTGTGTTGTAAATGGTTATCACTCATATTCTGGAAATGTCTGAAGCATGACGTCCAAACAATTGCTCTTGTTTCTCAGTAAACTTGAGATGAAGATTGGATATGAGATCATATCTGCAGAATACATTGATGCTTTCTTGAAATTAGTCAGCATGGATTGACGTAGAAATCTAATTTCTGTTGAAAAATCCATTCAGTAGCGTATATATCTATATAGCACAATATGTTAAGGTCAAAACTAAATGAATTCTGAATAGATACATGTAATATCATGACATTACTCATTGGTTCGAAAAAAATCAAATTTATAATCTTACGATTTTGTGCTATACATATGTACTTTTTGACAGGATAACACAAAGAACGCCATGTATTAAGTACAACTTAATTCAACCTAATGTATCATAGTATTAGGTGATATAACGTGTGTGGGATGATAAGTATGAAAACACATTCATACTATGCAAAATTGCGTATTCCTCATTTTGTGAATCTACTGGACAAATTTTTTTCGATATCTCTAATTACTTTTATGGTGAAAAATTTATACGCCAAATGGAGACATGCAATGTATAATGTACGTAAGGGTTGTAATATTTTTATGATGTCATAAAGCTAAGTAAAACCATAACCATTGCCTATGAAATTGTAAATCGTACTAGCATGCTTCTAACCAGGTTCCAAGTTGTAAAACTTACTTGAATTCTATGAAACGAGAGGTTTAATTACTTGCCTACTTACCAAATACTCCTTCTTTGATTAGAAACTCAAGCACAATGGAAAAAGTATGATGTTCAAAATCCAAGAACCAAATTTGAAATATTATTCTTCCAATATCAAGCCATACTCCTTATCTATTTTTCTCTCTATGCTTGTACCTGGATTTCATTCTTTCATGCATGTTTTTTTTTGGTGGAGTGGGTGTATTATAGAAGTTAGAGGTAGTGGGAGGTTATGGTTTCAAATTCAAAACCTCAACTTCCTTAACTTCTCCCTTTGAACTATTCACATGTAATTCGGGTCGAGCCAGCCCACATTGACAACCTGCTTTCTTCCAACATGTCCCACTTACGCATGATGGGCTTTATCTCATTCTAATATCCCCCGTTTGGTAAACATTAAAATTTTCATTCTCATTCTTTTCCTCATTTTTAACCACATATTCTTTAATAAAATAATATTTTCCATCACATCAATAACTTTTCCTTCTTTTTCAACAACACATTCTTCATCAATCTACTATTCCAGAATACATTCTTCCAACATAATGTGGCTCAAACACACTCTATAATATCAATTATATTTATCTCAATATCTCCAAATTCATACATGTAATAGATCATGTGACTAGCGAGTTAATTTAAAAGTGCACAACACTATACACATAGAAGTTCTACAAGAGGAAATATATTTTCTTGCTATACCCTAGATATATTTTGCAACATCAGTTTGAGTATTTCTCACCCCTTAATTAATCAAAGTACACACTCAACTATTTAATTTATATTGTATTCACAATTATGTCACAAAACTAAAATAGTTAACACAATTTTTCGGCCGGTGAATGCAAGCTTAGGTGTTAGATAAAATAATCTTGCTCTATACTTGAATCCCTTAATTTTAAGTTTCAACTTTTCTTTGACATGTTCCATCAAACCAAATCAATAATAGTTATTGGCAAAATGCTAAAGTAGAAACACTGAAATAAAATTCTGAAAAATAGTCAAAAGTTATAAGGTATATAAGTGAGGTCATATGTGCCTCAGAGACTCACATAGTAAAGAAGTAAGGATCAATTCTTCCATTTCTCTTTAGTCGTTAAAGCACACGTGGTATAGAACACGTGCTACTATGTTTTCTTCTTTTTTTAGGGCGCATGTCTTATTTTACAAATTAAATACACTGTACAGATCATAGTTCAAATAATTCCCGATATCCAACTAGAGATCTTCTTATATTTATTCCTCTAGGCAATCCCAATCAAGAACTCGATCTGGCTATAAAATAGGTATAATGGATAGCAAAATCCATTGCGATTACTTGTAATCTTATCTTAGTACCTCATTAAGGCTATTGGATCATGTATATAATATGATCACTATATCTTATCTCAGCACACTCTAAAGTATCTGCACCTTTTGACATACTTTATGTGTGCTCATTAAACATTAATCTAATAATCACAAAAAAATATTACATATAAACTCAAAATATTGTTCATTAATAGACTTATATGGAAAGTTTACATAATACATAATTCAAATTCTATGCAATCCAAAAAATTTAACATGAGTTACATAGACATCTCTAGGGATTGGTTAAGTAAATGAATCAGCTATCATTTGGTATATAGAAATATTTTGGAATATTTTTCCTTCTTTACTATGATATCTCTTACAAAATTATATTTTGTACCAATTGTGTTTGGTTCAACTGTGATACTTGGCATCCTTTGAATAAGCAATACCTGCCTGAGTTTAATAGTAAACCAATATATGTCCCATATCACCACTAAGGACTGTTAGATGCTGAAAGAATATCCTTAACCAAATAGTTTCCTGTGCTGCTGAAGCACATGTTACGGATTTTGCTTTTATTCTGGATAAGGAAATGCATGTACGTTTCTTACTACTCCAAGAGATGGCGCCATTATTAAGGAAAAATACATATCCCGAAGTTGATTTGCGCTCATTTAGGTCTCCACCCCAATCAGCATCTGTATATCCTTTTAAGCACCAATCACTTCCTTGATAGCATAGGGAATAACTAGCAATACCCTTCAGGTATCTCAATATTCTCTCAACATCTTTCCAATGCTATCTTCCAGGATTAGATTGATACACGCTAACTAGACCTACGTCATAACAAACGTTAGGGTGAGTACACATCATAGCGTACATCTAGCTCCCACCGCACTGGAGTACGGTATTTGTACATTTCTTCTTTTTCCTTAAAAATCTTAGGACACATGCGAAGACTTAGAGTTTCACCTTTTAATACATGAGTGTCAATGGGGTTGCAATTCTATATTTTGAAACGTTTTTATATGTCTCTTCTGACACAGCAATAAGCCTCTTCAAACGATCTCTATGGATTTTAATACCTAATATGTAATTTGCTTCTCCCATGTCCTTCATTTAAAATTTGAGGATAAGAATTTCTTAATGGTTTTAATATACTCTTTATCATACTCAATCAATAAGATATCACTTACATAGAGAGTTAAAATTACAAATTTCTCATTAGACCTTTTCAAATAAATATAGTGATCTTTGTCCATTATGATAAAATTATACTAGATAACTGCTTTGTCAAATATCAAGTACCACTGTCTAGAAGATTGCTTTAGGCCAATGATCTATTCAATTTACAAACTTTATTCTCCTGGCCTATTTTAATGAAACATATTAGTTGTCGTATGTAGGTTTCTTCATTCAATTATCCATTGAGAAAAGTAGTGTTTTCATCCATTTGATGTATTTCTAAATCTAAACGTGCCACTATGGGTAAGAGTAAGAAAATTGAAGTAAATCTTACAAATGGTAAAAATGTCTCTTCATAATCTATACCCTTTTATTGAGTATAACATGTTTCCACCAACCCAGCCTTATACCTCTCTATAATCCCATCAACTCTTCACTTCATTTTGAGAACTCATTTATTCCCAATAACTCTCCTACCAATCAAAAGATCAACCAAGTCCCAGACTTAATTGAATTTCATAGACTCGAACTCTTCTATTACATTCTTCCACTTTTCTTTGTAGGGCATGATAGAGATTCTAAAGATACTAGGAAAATTTGCCCTTCAATCTTGAAAGGACGTCATACTTTTTTTAGTACTCTTACGAAGTGAATGTAACCTTGTCACTTGGAGATAAGTTTCTCCCACTTAGATCAATAGGTGGAAGGACTTCTTCTTGCTCCTCAATTGATTTATCAAGTACAACTCTATCATCTAATTCAAAAAAGGTTCTCCCCTTTTAATTTCTCCCCTACTAGAAAAATCGCTTGCAAGAAATGTCACATCAAGTGACTCTATCTCAGTTACAGTCCCATCTTGATTTGCTTATATGAACATCTATCCTTTGGCATGATCTGAGTATTTTATAAAAATACACTTCTCTTCTTGAGAACCCAATTTTTCAAACTTGTTTGAGGAATCGAAAATATAGGCAACCGATCCTCAGGATCTAAGAGAACACAAATTAAGAGATTTCCATCTCCAAGGTTGATATGGTGTAGTAGATATCGATTTAGAAGGAACTATATTCAGAATATAGGTCGCATTAGGAAATGGGTAAGTTAGTGTTGCCTTTTTTTTTATCGCAAGCATACGATATCGTTTCCACGAGGACTATATTTCAGACTTAATATACTTTTCCTAACTCTTATTTGATAAAAAGACAAATAAAAAATGGTAATAGTAGTGAATATTTTTTCTGTAAAATAACTACTTTAAACTAATGGAAAGTATAAGAAGATTGCAAACAATAATTGATAAAAGATTATAGTACATAATGAATATTAGGGCAACACAAATTCATCTAATGGTTACTGTAATTCTTAATTCAAGATTCTAACCTAATGTGATGTTCGATCGAATTCTTCTATTGTATTCAATTTACCTCCTAAGTTCTCATTGAGCCTATTTAACTAATTCAATTTCATATCTCTATGCGAATTACCCTTAGTTAAACGAAATATAGTTCTAAAAATTCCTAATACAACGCAATAATTAGTATATGTATCTCTACACATTATACTACTTTACCAAATTTTATTATACGGTCTAAGCCTCAAACTTACCTCTCGATTCTTAAGAAACACAAGTAATCATCACATTATTAGCCTGATTCAACTTCAGGCTCTCAAATGCTACCGGATGTCCTTCTTACATAAGGATGACACCAAGTGTAAAGTCTGAAACATCGGTATGTACTTCGAATGGTTTAGTCATATCTGGTAAGACTAACACCGAGTTCGTCCACATACATTTTTTTAGCTTTTTGAAACCATTTTGGCGTGGGGATGACCAGTCCCAATCTTTATCCTTCTTTGTCAACTCGGTAAGTGGCAATGCAATTTTTGAGTACCCTTTCACAAATCTTCGATATTAATTGCATAACCCGAGAAATGAACGCACACCGTGGACATTCTTCGGTGGTTACCAATCTTTAATGGCTGTAATCTTCTTCGAATCCATGCGTATTTTGCCATGGTCGATGATATGACCCAAGAAGCTGATAGACGTCTGAGCGAATGAGTATTTAGACGGTTTGGCATAGAGTTCATTCTCTCGTAGTCGATTGAAAACCTACCTCAGATGTTACACATGTTCCTCCAATGTCTCGCTATAGATGACTATGTCGTCCGGTACATCATTACAAAATCATCCAAAAAACCATGAAGTACCTGATTTATCATCGTACAAAACGTTGTTGGAGCGTTTGTTAAGCCAAAAGACATCACTTTGAATTCAAAGGCTCCATATCTAGTTACCACCGTACTTTATGCTTCATCTCCCTCCTTGATCCGAACTTGCCAGTATCCGGACTTGAAATCAATCTATAGATGACTATGTCGTCCAGGTACATCACTGCAAAATCATCCAAGAAATCGTGAAGTACCTGATTCATCATCGTACAAAATGTTACTAGAGCGTTTGTTAAGCTAAAAGGCATCACTTTGAATTCAAAGGCTCTATATCTTATTACCATCGTAGTCTTTGCTTCATATCCCTCTCTGATCCGAACTTGGCAGTATCCGGACCTGAAATCAATCTTTCATAGTATCTAGTCTGGCTCAGTCGGTCGAAGTAATCGACGACCAACGGAATATAGCCATGTCAACGTGCTCATCCGAGCCGAGCCACGAGCCGAAACTCGAAGCTTGGGCTCAGCTTGAGCTTTTTTGGGCTCGAGCCGAGCAAAAGCTCGGCCAAAAAATGAGGCTTGCCCTGAGCTTTCGGCTCGAGCCTTAGCGGGCTGAGCCGGCTTGATTTTTTTTTTGTGTCAAATCTAAATTTTTTCCTTAAAGAATTTAAAAATTTGTACAATTTAAAGAATTTAAATTTGTACAATTTATACGTACTATAAATTAAATAAAAGTTAAAACCCTACTCCTTTATCTGGGATCAGGACCTGCTACAATCATCGTAGGCAGAGTTAAAATTGTACACGAATAAAATATTTAGTGTACAATTTTTCTTGAAATAAACAAATT
>CAIGRK010368594.1:0-24004 GCA_903798315.1 Fraxinus greggii | reverse complement strand
GAAATCAACCATATGTCAACAGTACCACCATCTTCAATCACCAGTTCTACAATTTCCTCGTCAATACTTCAGCACCAAAATAAAAAAATTGAAAAATTTTACTTGTTTCACAATCATCTCACCATCATATCCACAAATTACAACTAACCCGAACCTGAAATGCTTGAACGTTACCTTGAACAATGGGAAGAAAAATAAAAAATGGTCTTTCATAATTTTTTTTTATCACACAAAAACATAATCGACAACAAGAATTTGGTTCTTTTACGTTCTGGATAACAATAAATCCACGAGCCTAAAAATTCATTTAAGCCAATGAATGCAACCGGACCATGATGAAGGTGAAATTTCCCAGCAGGATTTCGCCTGCAATAGTGACGTTGATACGGTGGAAACGTGCAACCACACCCACCACATAGCTATGTAGATAAGTGTGATAATAACTTTGGTTTATGATTGACTTTGTTAGAATTTGGGGAACCTAAAACAAAGAAAAAGGGCTCAAAAATTAGAAAAAAAATTCATAGGCAATTTCTATTTCATTTCTTTATCTTTCATTATTGTGGGGTAACTGCAATTGCGTCTCAATTTCGAATGGGTCATTGAAATTCAATTGATTATACTTGGGGCACTAAATTTATATTTTTAATCAATTAAGTCAACTTTTTTAAGTCCATTAAATTGACATAATAGCATACATAACTTAAAGTTTTGCCATGTTACTAATTCCGTCCATCAGACCATGCAAAGCGTGTTAGACCGATATGCCAATCTCGATGCTAAAATCATATCTCTATACAGAATATTTGTCATCAAGTTTAACACGTTCCTTCAAAAATATATAAGTTAATGCGAAAAATCATTATAAATCCCGTACTCCATTGTGATAGCTGTGTAAATCGTACACTAGAGAGTATACAAATTGAAATTGAAAAGTATATCTAAAACATTTTTTTTTTCTTTTGGCAAGATCTCAAAATCTAAGTATACGAATATTAAACATTAAAATTAACAAAAAGTAAACCATAGTTTGTCAAGTGAACAAAAAAAATTCATATAATCATATTTTATTTATTCGGATTAGATGGTATTGCCTTTATATGAAAAAAAAATGTCATTATTAAAGTAATCCAAGTTCACGTTTAGAAAGCATAATTAAATTATACCGAACAATATAATATAAGATGAGACGAAGGTGATGATGTTTTGGACGGGGCAAAGTGAGCAAAAGCTAAAGATGTAGTGTGCATATTCAGATTGCACAACCTACGAAGAATGTGGTTCGTTAATTGCTTGTTCGTTTGTGAAGAAATTTCGGCCAAACACTCCATTCAATATATTTCTATTCCAATTGACTGTAGCTTACGATAACACACACTACAAATTATAACATCTTTTTCACCACCCTTCCCCACTTGCATATAATTTATGTGAAACACTTATATTTCTTTTTGAAAATTCAATTTAAATATAAATATTTCGAAAAAGATGTTGCGTTCACAATCATATTCATATTCGATTCTTTTCTTCTTCTGCTTCACTGCAAGTGTAATCTACTTTCAGTTTCTTCTGTGGAAACCCGCAAATTGAGAGCGAATTCTTATTCTTAAAGAGGGTTTTCTCCAGTATTGTCAAAGGTTGATGTTTCTTCGTTTATTTTTCTTCTTTTCTTTTCTTATTAATACAAGTTTTATCAGTTTATACACGTGCGTGTAGAGTGAGTTGGCTCTTGCTCTTTTTGTTTGTTTATTCGTGTGTGTATACTTATGTTTGACTATGCATCAAGAATCAGTTGCTCTTTCTGATTTGGTGTCTACTAGCCAAAGACAAGTGCTTTAGGCAGTTTGATTTGTTATTTTTTATTTTCATAATAGAGAAAGGTGTTTGCGAAAACAAGAGTTCTAGTAAACTTTTTTCTTTATTGTTCTTTTCATGGAAATAGGAGAGGCAAGAGTTCTAATAGTAGTACTCAATGCTTTTTGGGACTACGAAATGTTGGGTAAGGTTTGAAATGGATTAGATTTTTCCGTTGTGTGTTGGAGCAGAGTTTTATTTTGTGGTTGTTTTTCGTGAATCTGTTGTCCTCTTAAGCAGGCGTGTTGATTATCATCTCTTCTGCATTTTTGGATGCTTTAGCTTGTCAAATGACAGATTCTTTATTATATGAGACATGGATTTCTGGTGTGAAGTGTTTTTTATTCAATGCTAGAAATTAAAGACAATGCTTCGGTGATAAACTCGGCAAGTCCCTTGTTGTTCCCTTGTCTAGTAGACTAAACACTGCACAAGAATGGGGTTCATCGGGAATTTTATAGGGTTTTTTGGTTAAAACTTTATATGCTTGAGCAATGGAAATTCTTTATTTGTTTGTTTCCTTCCTCCAAAATCACATGACTATTTAAATGAAAGTAGCACCAACCCCTGACCTGGCTGCGGAGAATATACGGATTAAACTGAGCAGTTCTGTGGTGACATTATCTTCTTATAGAAGTTTCTGGTATTTACTGATATGCTATTTATATTTCTCATAGCTTCTGCTGCCAATAATCAAAGCGATGCATCTGTTATGTTTAATCAAATATGAACATATTAAGTATCAAGCAACAGTATAGAATCTTGGACAAGTTCTCTGTTCGAAACTCTAGTCTTATTGTTCAATGGTTGTCCCCTTATCTTTTCTCAGGATTTAAGTTCAAGTTGCCATGTTTTCATAGTAAATCAAAATGTATTTTTTGTATGATTTATTTAATTATCAAATTACGGTAGTAGCTCATTGAGTTCTATTGACAAACAGGTAAACAGAATGAATTCTGCATCGACGCAATTTGTTCCCTCAAGAAGGATGGGTATATGTGAGTCTATGCGCCAAATAGGCTTGTGGAATGATTATAAAGAAAATAACTGTCTGGACACACCTCCGCCAGTTATTCTGGAGGTCGACTCTGGATTTGGCAACCTGGTGCAGTTTGTATTATTTATCATTTGCATTCATTGCCTTGTGTTCTTTTGACACATGTTTATCAAGTTGTGTGTTATATATGTCCAGTCAGAGGATACTTCGCATGGAACAGTAGGACCTTCCAATAAATATGATCAAGAAGTGAGTAAAACGAATGATAAGGTAAAGACGGTGTTACTTTGTTGACTTTCATATGGTTAGTGAACATATATTCTCATATCAACTGCTATTTTTTCTCTTTGTATAAACCTTTTCCTTTGTATTTACTGGGGTCCTTGAATGACACAAGCAGTCCGTTCACATACTTTAACCATTTCGTGGTCCATTTTCATTGTTTTGAAGCAAGGCACATATCCTGAATCCAAGTTATTATAATCCATAAGCCTGCTCTGACAAGTTTATTTGTATTGAATTTGGTATACAAGGCAAATGTCTTTCATGTATTGGTACCTTAGATCACTTATCAGTGATTTGACTAGTCTAAAGAATTGCAGCTGATTAATGTATCCATATTATTCCTATAATTTTGTTGGTACTCTGAAGAGCACAGTTACTCATAATATGAAAATTGTTCTTTATGTTTATAATGAAAAATATTAACATGAGACGTGCACTTTAGTGGGCACACACAGAGATGTTTACAAAATGTTAAAAGAGAATCTCACAATGTCTTTATGGTTGCCAGTCTGTGGCACTTCAAGAACTTTTACCCCTTACTGATCTTAGTGTGGAGTTTGTGCGTGAGTAATACTATGAATATCAGTTTTCACCAATGCATATAATCCTGATTAAGATCCAATCTTTAATGTTTTTTTGAATTTTGTTTGTCCTTCTGACAAATCCAGAAGTCCACTTTCATATTTTAACTCTCGTTGTCAGCATTTAAAATAATAAATACATGTCCAAAATTGTTGACAATGGAGTTTGATTTGTAGCAACTGAGACGCCTAGCCCAGAACCGCGAGGCTGCTCGCAAATGTCGTCTGCGGAAAAAGGTATGGAGACAGTTACATTATATACCCTTATGCGAAATAGGATTTCTTATTGTTCTTTCTTCCTTACTAGAAAAATATTTGTTGTGTAACTTTTAGGTATTTAAACTATAAATTGTCTCTATACTTTTTTCAGGCTTATGTTCAGCAATTAGAAAATAGTAAATTGAGACTTATGCAGTTAGAACAGGAGCTTGAACGGGCTAGACAACAGGTAAAGAAAGAATGTTAGATATTCTCCACATCATTGTTTTTGCACTTTTCTATTCATTCCTGTGGAGATTGAGCAATACTTTTCAGTATCCATCTCCTTTTGTTCTTCAAAGGGAAAGACATCTAACACAAAAATGATTTGCTGCAGGGACTGTATATAGGTGGTGGATTAGATACTGGTCAGCTAGGCTATTCAAGAACTACAAACCCAGGTTTGTAGTTTTATCCGCCACCATTGCCCTAAATTGAACCCGTTTGTACTCAAAGTTGCAATAACCTGTTGATTACACATATTCAGAGCTAGATTTCTTAGGTAGTTTCATGCTCCTTGCATTTGGTTATCACATTCTGACTAGAGAAATCATAGTTAGTTTTGTATGGAGAGTCAATAAATTCATTAGAAGTTTGTTACTGAGATTGTATCCATATATAGATTCTCTGTGTCTATTAGATTGTCTGATTGGGTAATGTTAATGTATATCTTGAAAATGAGAAATGCAAGCTAAACAAATAGCCATACCAGAGTAGTTTCATATCCAAAAAAATATTGGCCATTTTTCATAGAACAGGTTTTTAAAATAATAGCATTTGGTTCTGAAAGAAACGGTGAGAACTTTTCTTCCGTTTTGAAGTTATGTTGCAGTAAATGAATCCAAAAGGTGACATTGTTTTTCTAAAAGTTGCCTGCTGATATATAACTTCTAATAGAAGGGACTGCGTTTTATTTTGATTTAGTTTCATTGTTTGACCTTCAAAAGTCTCTTTCGCTTTCAAGACACTTTAAGTTCTTCTCTTCAATTTCTTGCGCCTGCAATCAGCTTTGTTGTTGAACTCCAGGTATTGCTACCTTTGAAATGGCGTATGGACACTGGGTGGAAGAACAAAATAAGAAAACCGCTGATTTGAGGAATGCTTTGTGTTCTGCTATTACAGATATGGAATTGAGGAGTTTTGTTGACGATGGCATGAACCACTATTTTGATCTCTTTGCTATGAAAGAAACAGCTGCAAAGGTTGATGTATTGTACCTTATGTCTGGCATGTGGGAAACATCAGCTGAACATTTTTTATCGTGGATTGGGGGCTTTCGGCCATCAGGGCTTTTAAAGGTAATGCATACTTCTCTCCAGAGTCCAGATTGTGATGCACTGCTTATCTTTCTTTTTCCTGATTTAAATAGAGGCCAACAGGTTCCTAGAACAGTTACTAGAGATAGAACTATATGATTCAAAAGGAAGTTGTCAAGATCCAGAAGTTCGTAGCTAGACGTATTGGATCATTTCTTGTAAATTTTTTTTCTATCTGATCGTATTTAGATGTATCAAGACCTGATTTAAAAAATTGAGTTGCTACGACCAGGATTTCTACGTGGAAAAAACCTTTTGTCAATCTTCAGAAAACCAGTTCCTCATCTCGATCATTATCCTCTCCCAATCTTGTTATATTACTCTAATGAGTTAGGGAAGGTATTCTTAAATCCCCACCTTCACTGTTTCTCCCTTCTCTTTTTCCTCGTCATTAAAATCAACTTTTTATTATCTATATCAGCTGGCCTCAATTAATGACGTCGTTTATTTGCAGAAACCGTAACAAATGAACCGTGGATTACACGATCTCCATACGTTCTACAGTCGGTTAAATATTAAAAGATAAAGTTGTGTCTGCTCAATTTATGGGACTTTAGAAAATGATAATCAAATTGTTCACTAAATGTTAGATCCATGATTCCCCGTAACATTATATTTATCAACAGGTTCTCATGCCACATCTTGGCCCCTTAACTGAGAAACAACATTTGGAGCTTTCTAACCTTAGACAATCATGTCAGCAAGCAGAAGATGCTTTGTCACAGGGATTGGAGAGACTCCACCAAATTCTCTCCGAGAATGTAGCAGATGGTGAACTGGGGGAAGGTAACTACCTCCCGCAGATCAATGCTGCATTGGAGAAATTAAAAGCTATGGTGAGGTTTGTGGGCCAGGTAATGTACTATGTTTCGACTTGATTTTCTGATTTAAGAGATATTTAGTGTGCTATCCTTTTTCTTGACATCGACATGGCGGGAACAAACATAACTGTGAATATTAATTTGTTTTATATCATGATGTTCTGCTTCATGCAGTAGTCGTCAAAAAAGTGGTGTCAAATATTTTAACATTGGTAGATATTTCAAAGGGACTATGGGTGTGGAAATAACCATCTCTAGAGAACTGATTACTTTTTCACTCATTATGTGGCCTAAATGTGTAAGCTTAACCAAAATACATTTATATGTTGGATTAATTTAAAGGATTTATGCCCACAGAAACCTAAGCTTGTTTGAAAAGCCGTCTAGCTCGACTTGGGAATTTTTCTTACTATCTTTCCTGGAAGTATTTGATGCTTAGCTTACCACTTTAATTTGTGGATCCTTTGCAATCCTCGTTTTGGTAGAAACTTGGGAATTTTTCTATCACATTGCATAAGTGTATGTACTCTTCTATGCCATTTTTCCTGGGATGATGTGTATGTAATGGTTGATGTCTACAACTCTAAATCTAGGATGTCTATGCAAAACTCGCTGCAATGGTCAAACATTTTTTCATTTTTTGGTGTTCTGTGAACAGGCAGATCATCTTCGGAAAGAAACATTGCTACAGATTTCTCGCAACCTTAACACTCGCCAAGCAGCTCAGGGCCTCCTTGCTCTAGGAGAGTATTTTCAACGTCTTCGGGTTCTAAGTTCTCTTTGGACTTCTCGTTCTCGTGAATCTTCCTAATATGCACTCATGCTTCATCAGCTAAATCTGCATATTGCTTAGTATACATATGAAAATTAGCTGCTGCTGCCATTTTTTGATCTTCCTATGATTGAGAAGTAAATATGATTAGTTAGTCTATCAAGAGGAAGTTTGCAAATGCTCTTTTGTTCTCTTTCATTCCGATTACTTTTCTTTTTCTTCTTCTTTTGCTTATTTTGCTGATTATGCATTTTTGTATGTCTCTTGCAAGTTTGTAGAACTCATTATGTAAATTTACAGACATCAAAGTCTTCTTAGTTTGGGTATCTTTATGAATTAGCATACTTGCTGGATTCTGAGTGCTTCTGATCACACGAGTCTTGAGATGCTTTTAAGTACAACTAAAATGTTAAAAGTTTGCACCGCTCGATGATGCAAAATATTGAACTACATAACACGGAGTAATAAACACTTGACACGCAGCTGGCATTACTTGACGATGCACACACATAACAGAAGCTAGCGATAAATAATCTGTTGTAATACGAGTTGTGCCATACACAACTGTAATTGCACAGAAATCACATTATTCTTTAAAAACATATTCTTTCCCCCTTCTTTCTCAGTAGGACCAGAAGTTAGCGTGGAGTTTTTTTGGTGTAAATTTTTTATACTTCTGAAAATAAGCTGCTTTTTTCTTGGTTGATCCCCTGAGGACTTCAACATTATCACTTTCTCACAACTTAGACATGGCATAATCCAGAGCATCAACCAGGAAATCTGCACAAGAATGATCAATCAGACTATGAAAACATATAGAGGTCGAAATGCTTTAAACTATATACGAATTGACTTGACAGTACAGAAAAGGGTGGTGTTGCTGAAAAACCAACAAGGTATAGAGAATACCTGCATCATCTTTGGTGAAACACATTGGAGGCTTTATTCTGAAAACATTTCCATGAAGTCCACCTTTCCCGACAAGAACACCAAGTTCTACATAAACGAAAAAACTCAAGTATAACAGCTGAATTACATAGGAAATGTGGAAGTTTAAGTTAAAATTTATAGTTCTTCCTCAGTCGAGTTTCGACTTGTTTTACAAACCTCTAAGCTTTTCAAACAATACTCCTGTTTCTGCTTTGGCAGGTGTCTTCTCTTTTCTGTCTGTAACGAGTTCTACTCCCACCATTAAGCCCCTTCCTCTCACATCTCCAATTACTGAGTAAGAAATTGGAAGAATATTAGTCAATAGTTACATCAAAGTAAAAGTAATGATTTTGGAACATTTTCGGCAATGAAAATCTCTAATCAGAAAATCCAAGATAGGTCTACTCTTCTAGATTGTTTGTTTCTTCTTTTAGGGATTTGGAAACTAGTAAACAAGACTAAAAACTAGGGTGATTTTCTTTTCTTTGTAGGTAGTCACATAAATTTCTATGTTAGCATGTCATGATGACAAGTTTATCAACCTACTTCCAAAGTCGAGAGAGCTTATAATTTTGGCTTGTGTGCCAAAAATTCACCTCCAAGTTACTTACAAGATAAAATAGTCACTAGTGTTCCACTAATAAATAGGTAAAGCAGTTAATTTGCTAATTATTGCCTAAATTGGCTCATCCTGCAAACAAACATTTCAAGAAGTTCAGTAGAAGCTAAAAGTATCAATTTACTGAAGAATAAGAATAATAATTTGCCAGAGTCGCACTCTTAAGCAAAGAGAAGTCAGTGTGAGCTACAATATATAAAGTTTAATCTTATTTGTGAATTTTCAGATGAAGAAAAGGTCGATGAGAAGAAAAAGTTTAAAAAATGTAAGCTCGTAAAAGGTCAATATGCAAAAGTTGTGAATTTAAACTCACTTTTTATATCAAATTCAGTTCTACATTAATAAAAACTAATAGCTAAACAAAAGAATATAAAATTTGTGAGGGAAATATCATATAAAGAAAGTAAATGATAAATTTATAAGATGCTCAGGTGAAGAAAATTACTATCGTGCTTTTTCTGGAGATAATTTAGACGCTGGATCATGTGAGAGCCAACCTCTGCACTATGCTTTTGGCGCTGCTCTTTATCGAGAACCCTGAGTACCGCAAGTCCACCAGCTGAGCATACAGGGTTGCCTCCAAAGGTGTTAAACTGTATTTTTTGAGCCAAAACACTAGCTATTTCGGGGGTTGTTACAACAGCTCCAAGGGGTAAACCATTGCCAATGCCCTGAGGAGTATATAAATTCCCATGTCATGAGTTGTCTAAAATGTACACTGCACATAGAAAGAACAAAGTCCAACCTAACAGAAAAACAAATGAAACTACCTATACATATATGATACAATCAAATTAGTACCACAAACCTTTGCCATGGTAACAATATCAGGAACGACTCCCTGTGTCTCAAAACCCCAGTAATGACTTCCCGTCCGACCAAAGCCAGTTTGCACCTCATCGGCAATGCAGACACCACCAGCTTTATGAACCATGTCATAAACCAGTTTCAAGTATCCTGGGGCTAATTCAACAGCACCTCCAACTCCCTATAGTTGTCAATATGTAAGAATTGATGGTCAATAGCAGGAAGATAAGTCAAGTATTTGACATCTGGGATTACATGCAGCAGTTTTACCAGACTTCAGTTTCATACCATTAGAAAGAAAAGGAATCACAAACCTGAATAGTTTCAGCTATAAAACCAGCAACTTTTCCTGAAGTACCGTGATCAATGTGATCTTGTACATCTTCGGCGTAACGCCTGGCATCAGAACCAAAGACTCCACGGTATGGGTTGGGATTCAAAACATGATGAATTTCACCCTGCAAAACGTTATAGCAGATAATAGAGCATAAGAGAGGATGAAGATAGATATAGCCCCTGTTCGGCCCCATTTTCTAAATCTCATTTTTTCTCAAATTCATTTTCAATGCCCAGATACGTAATGGACAGAACCCTGACATGTCACGGACACAAGAAGAACCATTCTGTAGGGGAAATATTGATTATTAGATCATTACAAAGAAAAAGTCAATATTATGACAGAAAAAGTTGTATGGTGTCATGCCAAATTTGTTATATATCTACTGTATGAACCTTTTTACGCATAATTTTTTTTTTTAGCACTAGAAGCACAAAGTACATCCCATATTTGTATTTATACAAAAAATAACTGCTCCTCAAATTCAAAAGATATAACTTGCAAAAATTTAAAATCGAAACTGAAATAGTGTAACTTCATTGGAAAACAAGAATGTATAAAAATATAAAGATTTATGCATGATATGCATTTCTTAAGGCAATCAACTGATAAAAAAAATATACAGGGAAGATAAAAGAAATAAAGGGAAAAAAGGGAATGAACAGGAAAGGAGAAGCTGAAAACTTTGAAAGAGAAATTAGAATCCAAACACTGAAGTGCAAAATTGGCAGTCCATCTAAAGACAAACCTGTGGGATTGGGTACTTCCATGTGTTAAGCGCTGTCAGTCCAATTGTATTAGAACTCCCACCATGATATGCATTTCTTAAGGCAATCATGCCAAGGTTTCCACTGTACAGTCGTGCCATCAACATAGCTAATTCATTTGCTTCGGTTCCTGAATTTACAAAAAACACAACCTGCAACCCAGAAGAATGAAGTTAGGGGATGTCATGGAAAATGTCCTATCAGGAATGTTCAACAGATCAGAAGATTTAGGATGTCACTGTAGTTAATCACATAGATCATTGGTTGATGAAAACTATAAAAAGCTCTAAACGAGCGAAATACCTTCAGGTTTCCAGGCATTTTAGATGCTAAAGCCTCGGCAAAATCAGCTATTGCATGGTGTAGATATATGGTTGTTGCATGCTGAAGAAGCTTGTTTTGCTCCATTATGGCATCCAAAATATCAGGATGACAGTGACCACAAGAAACAGTAACGATTCCCGCAAATGCATCAAGATAACGCCTTCCACTCTCATCATACAGGTACTGCATTTTCCCTTCAACAATGTTGAGCTGTTCAAATAAAATATGTAAGGAATGTAGAGTACGTAATGTGACAGCGTAGATAATGAACTTGGAAGACGAAAAAGATCAAAAGAAAGAAGCTAATTGAGTTTAAAGGTGTAAACGAGCCTTCACGAGTTGAGCTTGGAGTTGTTCAAGCTCAGGTTAATATTTCATGAGAAATAGGCTCATAAAGTGAATTAAAGTATTGCTACAAAGTTAAATATTGTAGATAAAAAAGTTAAACAGTACATAACCATAATTAGATGACTTTTGCAAGCCTTTGCAGTCTATTTCAATCTTTTATTGTTTTTTGCAAGATTTGTTTGCTAAATTGTGCAAAGTGTCCGGCAAGAATGCTATGTATACAGGTTCTTGTCCATTGCCAAAACACACCAAGAAAGAGAGAAATCATTAGTTAGCATTCAAGAAATTCTCTAGTTCTCTTAGAGGTTTGTATAAAGAGTAGAAACTCCCAATCCAATCTTATACAAGCTTTAGATGAGTCGAAATTTAACGTAGGTAAGATCCATTGGAGTTTCAGTATACCATCTGAACTTCACCAACCACGGTGGGTGCATTTTGTTGCAACTTTTAGTCACATTCGTTACTTCCAGAATATATAACTTTTTAAGGTAAACTGAATATAGTAATCCAAATTAAAGATTTTCGAATATAGTTTAGCTCATTTGTGGAGCACATCTACAAAAAAAGAGAACTCAGAGCAATTCCAGCAAAAAGCTAAACTATATCAATCCAAAGAAACTGAAAAAATTCGTTCTCAGAAGTTGCAATTCAGCGCAAACAATTATCATTTGCAATCATCAGCAAAATTATTTAAAAAGTGCAAAAAAACATCTTAAAAGGAAATTGAAACACAGACTGAGAGGAATAAACTACACCAATCAAAAAATTCAAAAAACTGAAAAAAATGGGTAATCAAAAAAAAATTTGATTCCCAATCCAAAAGTTAAAAATGATCAGTTTCCAATCAAATATTCAATCCATCCCAATACGCAAGTAACGAAAATAGACTTACGGGTTTTTGATAATAATAGAAAAGAGAAGGACCCAAATACTTCTTGCGCTTCTGGAGGACCTCATCGGCTAATGGACCCTTGTACGGCTTCGGCTGGTAATCAAAACCCGGCAACTCCGGCGGGGCCGAAGCCGAGAAGCCACGGCGCAGGCCAGCATTATCACACAACAACCACTTGGACTTCTTGAATGCTCCTGTTAAACTTCCAATCGAAAGATTTCTTTGCCACCCCATTAGCCCAATTTACAGAAACGCTCTTACTACGTGAACGTGAGTATGTATGTATGTATGTATGTATAAGAAATATATAAATGCAGAATTAGGTGGAACAAATTTTAAAGCTTATCGAGTGACAGTGATCATACTCACCACTAAGAAAAGATTCCTTCCCCTGATCTGTCCCTGGAAGTATCTTCCCTCCTATTTAAAGAAATAATATTGTTTTATTTACCCAACCAAAAATGTTAAAAACTTTCACATCCCCCGGAGTCCGATCATATAAGATATAGCATCAATCTACGGTAAATTAAAATCAGGTTGATAACAATATCATCTAATATTATATACACAGAACATATACAAGTAAAATTCAAAAGGTCATGAAAAGGCTCTTTTTTCCTTAACAAAGTCATTCAATATTTCGATTTATCTATTTTTTTTTTATAAAATCAAATGGGGTTGGGGGAGCGGGGGTGCGCTTTTATTGGTCAATGATTTATAGTAATAATGATGAGGGTGTCTCTATCAAAAATATTCCACTTACAAGAGATTGATTTTAAATACACTTAAAAATAAATCCAAGTGTATACAGTATACAACAATGATTAACAATTATTTGTTATCAAAATCGTAACATATGATATAAAAAATAATTTTTCAGAATGGATAAATATAATACTGTTAAATAGTATGTTGTCAACCAATATTGTACATGTAGATTCATAAAGACACTTTTATTATTGTTGCAATTTTTAATTGAATTTTCGTGCGATTTAATATGTCTAGTTAAGGGTTATCACACTTACATGTAGCATGTTTAGTAATGAGTTGACTTGACTAAGCCTCTGTTTAAGACTCATTTTTGGGTGAAATATATTTTTGAATAGTAATTTTTTTGAAAAATGTGTTCTTACAAAATAAAGAAAATTTTTGGATTTATATATGAAATTATTTTATAGAAAAATGTGAAATTGAAATGAGTTTTCAAAAAATATGTTTTTGTAATAATAGAACCCAAATAGGGGCTAAATATAATTGATTTAAACTTAAGAAATACAAATTAATTAAATTAGTAAATATAACCGAAAATAAACTCTGATATTGAACTTGAGAAGCAAGATTAAAGGGGAAAACTTAGGTTCGTGAATTCTAACACTTTAATTCATCAAACTAAGCCCCTGCCTGAGAGCAATTTTGAACAAATTTTAATCCATTTTTTGACCGTTGCAAATGTATTGATCCCATTTGTGTCGTTTTTCTTGACTCCATATGAAACAAAATACCAAAAAATTCCCTTTTCTAAAAAATATTGAATTAAATGTTAATGGGGGCATATTGGTCATTCTACTTGAAATTGATCAGTAATAGTGGTTGCATCTACTGTATAACTGTATGATTTTTACTTACAAATTTAATGAAAATTTCTCCCAGACAGGCGCTAAAGATAAAAATCAAGATTAACCAACACAGAATGTAAATTCTTTAATTTATTTCTCCCTTCTAAAGATTTTCATCATATTAAAAAAAGAAACCAAACTAAGTCCGTGTTTGACCCTCATTTTCTAAAACTTATTTTCAATCACATATTTTTGGACCAACAACTTTTATCAACTTTTCAATCATATATGTTATCAACTTTTATCAAAATCTACTATAAAAAAAAATCTAATTTTTAGCTAAACCAATCAAGGGGCTAAATTTCACCTGCCTTCTAGCTTATGGTGAACATATTTCCATAAATTTTAATAGCCATTAATAATGTATGTAAATTTCAACAACATTTAATTAGCAGAAAATTTGGTAGATGCCAAAAACAAATGCAAAATGAAGAAAAATATAGTGTTAACATCTTTGAAGATATTCAAAAAAACAGCAAACATTATGCCATTAGAATTGGTGATAAGAAGAATGTAGGCAACAAGACGAGACCATGTACAACAAACTGCGTTTGAAGAGTAACACTTTCGCAGTTGGCGGTAGGAAATTCTTTAAGAATTTGATGGCTTATTTGGTAGGGGTGGACTGTAGAGTACTAGAAACTTTAAAAAAACTAAAATTTTGAGTATAATACTCTTTAGTCCAATTCAATACTGCATGCAAAACATTGCCATGTAGGTATAGAGACAAATGATTATTTGAAGTTTCCAAAAATCAAGGACATAATGTTTTCCCATTGCCTTGAATCGTTTAGTTATAGTTCCCTGCATTAGTATCATTCTTGCAGCATGTCCCATTTGCTGCCAATAGCTATAAATTCAAAATACAAATGTCATGAGAGCCATATGTGAGTCATTAAGACCTCTGGACTAAATGGGAAAAAGGAGAGAGAGGAGAAAGAACATCGTAGGATCTTATCCTGTCCCTGCATACAATGACATGAAACATTAGCGAGACAGATAGCAATAACAGGTAATGTCTGGCTAATGTTCATAAATGGTCAAAATACTTTTTATCCACACATTTCAAGGAACCACTAGTATTATCTATTTATCCACCATTCATATATATCCATTTATAATTCAAACCATTTATTTCACAAACCCATAACAAACTACAAGATTGGTTTTGCTGATAAGGCGTGCAGAATTTTAGTGATTTTCAACGATAAATTTGGCGAATAATTTTCGTCCATCTTTCCACCTGCATCTATACTCAGTAGAGATATTGGCATAAAAAAGAAAACAATAATAACTACTTTTTATATAAAGATTTGTAGTGTAATCTAAAGACTACTACCCCTAGCATACCACATTTTTTCCTTAAGGTAGCTATAACTGTCCCTGTATGCCCTGCAATATTTGCTGGGATTTTAAGTTGTAGTGCTTCAGCAATTCCTTGGGCAAGACACGTAGCAACATTATTTTTAATATAGAAGATTCTACTTCAGCTGTTTCAAGTTTCTCTAGAAATATGACCCAATTACTGCAAGAAACCCCAAAATGAGCAGAAAGACATTTACAGTTCATCTCATGTTTGAAGCATCCACTTCTTTGAGCCCAGGTGAAGATACACCATCACAGAATCAAAAAGTACTCACCGAAAGTTCTTGAAATGCCACGACTTCATTGACCTTTCCAGATTTTTCCACCTCAGCTGGTCCAACGTTTCCTTCAGAATATCATCCAAATTGGTGCATGTACCAGAATCTGCAGCAAAACATTCTGTTCTCACGTGCTTGTAACAGCAGCAAATTTACTCTTACAACTATTGCTGCTTATCCCAAAACTTTATGCTTCGGACCTCATTTAAGTTTGCCAATTCTCGTTCAGCCACTGTCAAATCATTCTGCTATCCATACAAAGGATACTTTATAACATTGTTCTAAACTTACCAAT
The DNA here is from genome assembly GCA_903798315.1 of Fraxinus greggii. Taxonomy (NCBI): domain Eukaryota; kingdom Viridiplantae; phylum Streptophyta; class Magnoliopsida; order Lamiales; family Oleaceae; genus Fraxinus; species Fraxinus greggii. Next base: position 8,542 of record CAIGRK010368594.1, on the reverse strand, counting down.
AATCATGACATGAACACGAACCCCCTTTGAAGTGGTGGAAACGTGTAGCATCTCTAACAATAATTTCTCTATCAACAAGTTTCGCAATGAATTTGATTGCTGAATGACAGTCATTACAAACTCTAAGGTTTTTCATGATCCTTATAGTAGTTCCATCTGGGGTATTCATTAATGCAAATGCTATGGCGAGCTTTTCACTGTGGCGTTTAAGAATCTGCTCTTTCAATTCTTGATCAAGATCATGTAATACTGAAGCAGTATCAGGAACAAAACCCATCCTTTTAATCTCCTCCCAGATTTTTGCCATCATCTGATAAATTGCATCTCTTTGTGGGTGAAGCAAATCTTCAGCACCAAAGACATGGACTTCAGTCTTGATTTGCACCCAACTGATTCCTTGTTCTTTCTTCACCTGCCTATCCTTCATCAACTTTCTAACCCGAGCTGCTTCGGTCCATTTTCCGCAGGCTGAATAGACGTTAGCAAGTGCTGAATAGGCCCCACTATTATCAGGTTCAATTGAAAGCAATCTTTCAGCTGCAATTTTCGCTAGCTCCACATTTTTGTGAACTTTACAAGAAGCTAAAAGTGAACCCCAAGCTATGACATCTGGTTCAATCGGCATGTTCTCTATAAAATCTCGCGCTTCCCCTAGCAATCCCGCACGACCAAACATGTCAATCATGCAAGCATAGTGGCTAGATGTGGGTTCGATCCCATGGATATTTTTCATCATTTTATAGTAACTACGACCTTTAGCCACCAATCCCACATGTGTGCAGGCAGAAAGAACACCAACATAAGTTATATGGTCTGGCTTAATACCAATCTCCAGCATGTTCTCAAAGAGTTGTAAGGCCTCCTCTCCGTGCCCATGTTGAGCTAAAGCCAGAATCATGGATGTCCAAGAGACTGCATCTCTATTCATTTGTATTACATTGAATACCCTCTGTGCACAATTGATATTACCAGCCTTAGCATACATATTAATCAATGCATTGCTCACAGAAACCGCTGATGCTTCCTTCAACTTTACTGCAATTGCATGAACTTGTTTACCATGATTCAAAGAAGCCAAGTTTGAACTGACACTCAACATAGCTGCTAAAGTATAGCTATTAGGCTTGGGACCTTCTTTGATCATTGATATGAAGAGCTTCATTGCTTCATCATTGAGGCCATTCTGCACATAGCCAACAACCATAGCTGTCCATGCAACTACATCAGGATCTTTTAATGAATCAAAAATCTGTCTGGCAGGATTTAAATCCCCAAGCTTGACGTAACTATCTAATAAGACTGTAAATGCTATAATGTTTAAAATGGATGTTCCGAACTGCTCTAAAATCTTTTCTGCTATTTTGACACTGCCACCCTTTGAGTACATGGAGATCAAAGCATTCCCTACTGGCCCAAAAGTATCAAATTCACTTCTAATGATATGAGCATGGATTTGCTTCCCTGATTTTAACTCCTCAAGATTTGCACAAGCAGACAACACACTAGCCAGAGTGTAACTATCAGGCTTTAATCGAGATTCCCTGAGCATCTTTGAGAACATATTCAGAGCTTCAACATCAGAACCATGCTGATTATAACCTGCAATCATTGAATTCCACGAAATAATATCACGTTCGGTCATTTCCTTAAACTGAGCCAGTGCAAGGTCTACTTGACCCATTTGCATATGCAATGATATTGTGGCATTCCAAGTTGAAACGTTCTTTAACTTAATTCTATCAACAACAACAACTGCTGTCTCAACATCACCTGACTTTGCATACATATTTACCAAAGAATTAGCTACAGATACACAGCCAGAGAGACCAAGTTTAACAACAAACGAGTGAACATTCCTGCCTATATCCAACGCTTCATAGGCAGCACAAGAAGCAAGAATATTAGTAACCGTGTATTGGGTAGGCACAATTTTCCGTTTCATCATCTCCAGAAACATCCAAACACCGGTCCCAAATTGACCTAATTGATTATATCCCACAATCATCGCTGTCCAAGAAACAGAATCAGGATTCGGCATTTCACGAAAGATACAACGAGCTTCGCATATCATGCCCTGTTTAGCATATGCAGATAAAAGTGTGTTATACGAAGACGTAATTTTCAGAGGCATTTCATCAAATATGCGGCGAGCATCGCGAATAAACCCGTTTTTTGCGTATGCATTCATCAGATTATTCATCAAGTACACGCCTAAGTGAAGTCCGTACTTCATTATGCGGCAATGTATTGGTTTGATTGTAAACGGGTCGTTGGTTTTCAGGCTTGTTTGTAGGAGGGATACATAGAATTCTGTCTGAGATGCGGAAAATGGCGGGGTTTGGTTTTGCATTATGATAGAAGACTAATGGAACATACGCATTGGCCTAGGACCGGACTGCGGACTGTAATACTTGTACAATTTGCAGAGAGCTAAATATTTTAATTGTCACATAATTTCCTTAAATGTTTCTTAACACCTTATTTTATGTACGATCTTACATAAATTCATTTTTTCAAAACTCATTTTCAATCACACATTTTTCAATAAAATAATATTACACGTAAACCCAAATTTTTTTCTTATTTTTCACCACATATTGTCCATCAAAACACTATTTAAAATGCATTCTCCACTCAATAATGTGTATCAAATAGAATCTAATTATTATAGACTTCAGAAAATTTTGAGTTGTTAAAATGTTATTTCTTGCATCACTTATAGAGACGAAATGACGATGGATGAGATAACATTTTGGTAGGCTTATCAAGCTTAACTTTTAAAACGATGAGTAACTAACTAATGAAAATATTTTGATGAGTTCAATGACAACTCCAAAAATTTTAGAAATTTAAGGCGCGTTCAGTAGGAATTAAAAGCCAATTAAAATTGAAAATATAGCCGTTATTGGATCCCACTCATCTAAAAAAAGTCAACAAAAACGGCTAGTTTTTCAATTTTAATCCGATTTTAATCTCTACCAAACACGCCATTAATAACAAATGAGGAACATCTCGAAATCCACTTGATCTACCTCATCGTAATTACTTATGGTTGAGTGAATTGCATTATCATCTTTGGCTTAATTCTTGCTTACCTTTTTTATAAGTGGAAATTATAGGGATTAAGTGTTTTCAATATCTCAATTCATAAATCATAGGTTAAGCTAATAAATTCAAAAATTAGACCTTTTTTAATTAATTAATATATATATATATAATAAATATTTTTACTAAATATAACAATTCAAAAATTAAGTAATCTACCGTACACAATTTCAATCCCAGATCCTAATTATCTCCCTCTCTTCTTTCTCCCTCTAAACCTCTTACCTATCTCTCCTCACACTCTTTATCATCTCATCGGCAATGAGGAGCCACACACGGCACGGCGCAGGTGATGAAAAGCGAAACTGTGTGGTGTGCGACATTGCTGCAGCGAGATGTGCTGCGGCGTTCTATTGCAGAGATTTGTTGCATCGGTGATGCCCAACCTAGAGTAGCGATGTAGTTGTTCCTGCGCATCGTGAGTCGCACAATAGTGACTGATGTGTGCGGAACGCAGCCTTCTTTTTCATTAGTTTATTTTTTGATGGTTTGTTGTGTTCTTTTTCGATGATTCGCAGTGCAATATGGTGGTGGGAGGCGATGGTGAGGTGCGGTGGTGTTGTGGTGGATTCAGATAGTATATGGTGATGCTGTGGTTGATGCGGTGGTGATGTTGGCAGTGTCGTGTGGCGGTGTTGGCGATGGTGCTGTGGTGGTTATGTGGTTACTANCGCAGCCTTCTTTTTCATTAGTTTATTTTTTGATGGTTTGTTGTGTTCTTTTTCGATGATTCGCAGTGCAATATGGTGGTGGGAGGCGATGGTGAGGTGCGGTGGTGTTGTGGTGGATTCAGATAGTATATGGTGATGCTGTGGTTGATGCGGTGGTGATGTTGGCAGTGTCGTGTGGCGGTGTTGGCGATGGTGCTGTGGTGGTTATGTGGTTACTATGGTGGGTTCAGATGGGGTGTGGTGGTGTTGTGGTTGCTCTGGTGATAATGTTGACTGTCTGGTGTGGCTGAGGTAATGTTTGTGGTGGTCGTGGGAATGGTACGATGGTCGTGAGTGGGTTTGTGACTAATTATTTGATTGATTGTGATTAATAAATAATATTTCACTTAAAAAATGTGATTATAACTCACATTTTATGATCGAGAAGTAATTTGTAACTAATTAATTTGATAATTTGTGACCGTTAAATAAATTGTGACTTATAAAATATGTGATTTGTAATCGATAAATAAATTATAACTTATAAGATTTTTTTTATTTGTTATCGGTGAATAAACTGTGAGCTATAAAATTTTTGATTTGTGATCGAAAAATAATTTGTGGTCAAATAATTCTATAATTTGTAACCAAATTGTATAGAATTGAAAGTTTAATATATTTAGTTAGTAAATATATTTTTAATTAATTATTTCATAAATAAAATTTAATAATCTGATTTTTGAAGTTTTAAACCTTATTTCTTAATTTTGAAATGGGTAATAGTTTTCTCTTTTTATAATTCCTGTCCAAAATTTTCAACGACATTAAAAGGGCAAACTAACGGATCAATCCCATTAATTTTTGGATCCAGCTATTTAGGCATTTGATGTAGGTAGCCCACCACGAGATTTTGATTGGGCGCCCACTTACCCAATTGGTAAAATCATCATTTTTCCATGTGCCAATAAAAATATGAGAAAATTACCGTAAATCCCACCTTTTAAATTTCAATTTCAGAAATCCAGTGTTTCAAAATGAAAAAATCAGATACAATTATTTTTGTTTCAATAATCATGTAATAATAATTATTATTTTAAAAAATTATATATCGTCTATCTATATACTCTCTCTATATTCATTTTGTCTCTACTCTCTCTTTAGTAATCAATAGTCGCCTCCCTCTCTCTCTCTCTCTCTCTCATCACCAATTCTAGATCCATGAGCCGAGATGGCTAATGCCGTTAGGAGGACTGGCATGAGTGGCTGATACCAATTGCTTTTGTTTGGGTTAATCCGTGCGAAAGTGAAATCTCTAGCTACAAATCTGATTTTGGGTGGTGGATTTGAGGTGGTGGTGGTGGACTTGAGGTGCACGTGAAGTCAATGGCATTTGTACCGCTGCAACCCTATAAATTATTACTAGTGTATCACTAGTAATTCCTTATAAATGTAAGACTTTGATTTTCATTATAATACACATAAGTCTATTGACTTTTATTCTCTTTTCTCTTTTTCTTTCTTTTTATTACACATTATCCGCACGAACGCTTAATTCTTTCAAATCTAGTAAATGTAGTAATTTTTTAAGCAAAATTATCTATCACATGCATCAAAATTAATTTGATGGCGTATGAACTTTTTTTAATATACACATATATCATAATGGTGCAAACTTGCAGTCAAATTGTAACTTGCTTAATTGTAACTTGCTTTTTCAATTCACATATGTACATACGTCCGCTTGCACGTCTGTATAGAATTTAGTTCATTCATGTTTAGTCAATTCATGTATTGATATGTGCATGATTTATGTCTTTGAGTTCATATCTATACAATATTTATGATTCATCTCTGCACATAAAATCATGTCACTGAATTAATATTATGTCGAATTCACGAGTTTCCGCTTAATTTTATCCTGTTTGTATATACACGTCTTTGAATTAATTCATGTTTGTAATTAATTAATCCGTCATGATACCTAATGCATAATTATGCAATCTGTAATTAACTAATTCACGAGTTAATTGATGGCTTCTTCCTGGTCAATTTGATGAAAAGCAACTTACGTAACCCACGTAGTCTGTGAATTGGTTTCTGCATGTCATAATTATCAAAGTTTTTTTCCGCGTCTCAACTCAATTCACATTAATGAATTCATGCCAATATTTTGTGTGTTTTGTTAGATTAATTAATATTATCAATATGGTGTGCAATTGAATGTTTAATCATCACTTTTTATATGTTTAGTAATAAAACATCAATTATTAAATTCATTCTTAATTATTATTGCTCCTGAAATAGCACAACATTCTATCGATTACAAATAATTTGTTGTTGTTCCTGAAGTAATAAAAAATTATAATTAATATTCCATACAAATATTATTTGTTCCTGAAGAGCATGCATTATAATTTTCAATATTTCAAAAGAATATTAATATATTGCTCTTCAAGAAGTAATAGGAAAATACGACGTGCTCTCGAAGTATCACATGTTTCGAAGAACATATTATTTTAAATTAATATTTATCCTTAAAGGAAAATATATAACTTATGTCATGTTGATATTGACTACTTGATTAACTATTATGTGATGTCTAATTATATTTTTCGAAATTAATTGTATTTTTTTATTTTATTGTGTAATTAATCAAATGACAAACATCACAAAACTTGAGTTTGTTGCTCTAGACATATTTGGCAAAAACTATCTATCATGATTACTCAATAGTGATATGTATCTTATCTCAAAATATTTGGGATAGACAATAAAAAAAAGGAAACAAAGATCCCTACAGGATCGTGCAAAAGCTCTCCCTTCATCATCATTTTCACAATGGACTGAAAATTGAATATCTCACTAAAAAAGATTCACAAGTTCTTTGAAAAAAATTAACTGAAAGATTTGATCATCAAAGGACTATAGTCCTACCCAAAGCCCGCTACAAATGGATGCACCTTTGTTTGCAAGACTTCAAAACTGTTAGAAAGTACAATTTTGAACTGTTCAGAATATGTTCAAAATTTACAGATGAAGATATGTTGGAGAAAACTTTTTCCACCTTTTACGCTTCGAATGTGATCCTACAGTAGTAATATCATGAGCGTAGTTTCAAAAAGTACTCAAAACTCATATCTCGTCTGCTTGTGGTTGAACGAAATAATGAACTATTAATGAAAAATCATGGTTTACGTCTACTGGTCCTGTACCATCGCCTGAAGCATATGTTACTGCATTGCCTAAAGCAAATGCAATATCAAGACAAGGACGTGGACGTGAACATAGATTTGGATGTGGCATGGGCGTGCACGTGGAATAAACCATGGACAAAACAATCAACAAAGCTATCAGCAACAAGTCAGCAATTTCAAAAGGCACAAAGCAAACAAAAGTAGCATATACAAAAATAAGCACGAAGAAAGTTGCTGTAAATGTGGAATGTGTTAGGTTTTTAGTGTTGGAGATTTTGTGGACAAAATGACTAATTTGTAACATGTTGTAAAAGTTAAGGACCTAGGGGCAATTTGTACAAGTTGGGTTATGAGGTCTACCGTTCGAGCATAAAAAGAGGAGAAACACGGCGCCGTATTTTTGCTAGCCTATCGTCTGGACACTGCTTGAGTGACAAAAATATAATCGTCGTCGCCCGGCTCTCGCTCGAGCGAGAGGCCTTCGCTCACCATCGCTAGCTCTTCGCTCGAGCGACGGGTTGATCCGAAAAACCTTCATTGCTGTTTTGAAGTTTTTTTCGAACCATTCAACCTAATTATCCTCTCCTATAAATACCCAAGTCTATGCACGAATTGTTGAGGTGATTGATTATTATTCTCTTGCTTCATATCATTCTTTAGAGATCCAAGAACACATTCATCCTTTGTAATTTATTCTTGTTATTCTTGAGATCGTTCAACCACATTTTGGGAAAACATCAAATTGAAGAATCCAAACACTTACTTTCTAAACATCCTTAGGAATGTACTTTCTCAGTTGAACTTAAGAGGCTACTGGATGTTGAGAGAGATTGGACTACAAGAGCAGGAAAAGCACAAGAACAGTGAGTTCTTGGAGTTCCACTTGGAAGAGACAATTGCAGAAGATCGAGAGCTGGTGGGTTCAGCTGATTTTGGAGATTATAGGAATTAGATCAAGAAGTCTAGTGGAGTTGGCTAGGTAGCATCTTACTGTAAATCCGTATTGTCTATAGTGGAGGTAACTGGCTTGGTCCCTGAGTTTTTACCTAGTTGGGGTTTCTCTGTCATCATCTTGGTGTTATTTATTGCTTTCTTATTACAAACTGCGACAATTTAACTTAGGATAATTAATTATTTGTTTAACCATCTAGAAACAATTAAAAGTGACTTGTTACTTGTTAATTGTATAATTCCGCATGTAAGGTCAAACTTAGTTAGCATACTACGAAATTTCAATTGGTATTAGAGTCTAAATTCGAATCCTGACCTTAGATATCTAGATGAGTAATTCATTATCCGTTCCGCCATATTTTAATGACAATAATTATGCTTATTGAAAGGTTGGAATGAGAGCTTCCCTAAAATCTATGAATGAGAGAATTTGGTTAAGTGTGGTTACTAGTTGGACTGCCCCTAGTTATACGGTTAATAATGAAGTTATCCCCACTCTCATAACTAATTGGATTAGAGCAAACTTAGATTAGTGTAACTGGAATAGCAAAGCCTTATATGCCCTATTTATGGCAATGTCCCCTGGAGAATTCAGGAGAGTATCTATGTGTGAGGTTGCAAAAGAAGTTTGAGATATTCTAC
>CAIGRK010368493.1:0-10330 GCA_903798315.1 Fraxinus greggii | reverse complement strand
AAAAGGCATGGGTGGTTCTGTTCCTTAAGAGTGATTCAGCCATCAAATCCTACCAACTGCACAAAATTTTGGAACGTTTCACTTTGATATTCAATCATAACGTCCGTCCCATCTCCACTTGCCACCTTCAATCACCACATTCTCCATCAAAGACTCCACTTACCCACCCACCCCCAACCCATTTTGGTTCATCCATCAAAATACCACCGCACCATAATTCTTTTCATATATTCATCACCGTGGTCCTCATAACCACCACCGTCAGTTGCACTCCAACCTCAACATATCCTATGCCACCACTAACAAAGCTTTGAATCCATGATCAAGAAGTTGCAAAAACACAAGTGCTATTGAACCACTCTCATCTTCATCTGCACCATTTCCGTGAGAATGGTTGCCCAACAATAAATTTGCCTTCCTAATATATTTCTCACGTTTTTCATAAAATGAGCGTTTTACCCCTTGAGTAATATCTTTCTCCTTAAAGCGCATCATGTATAATGGTAATCTTGAATATGCTTCATGAGTGTTTTACACATCTATGAAGTTCACAGAGAGCCGTTGCAACCTCAAATAGACTTCGGATTTTCCAACCTCCGAATGGTGCTGCTTAAGAAATCCGAAACGTGTGAAATATATGACACAAATCCTAAACATCTGAAATGTTTTACGTCAGTGCCTGGCATCTTAGTGTCCAATGACAGATTCAATGATTATAAACTAAAATACCTTCAGTACAAAGACTTCATAGTATTTAGCCATCCATGATTGGCTCTCCAAATGCACAGATCTGTCTGTATCAACAAGTTCTGACATTACAAGCGCGTGCATGAAAGCCTGTAAGACGTCTGCTGCTGCTGAATCTTTGTGCATAATGATGCTGATTATTCCCTTTTTCTCAAGTAGTATATACTTTGCTATGAAGACCCAAAAAAAAAAAAAGAAAAAAGAATTGGTAAATATCTTTATTTGTATATATGTGCAAAAAAAAAAAATGATTTGAAAAAATAGCAACCTGTATTGTAATAGGAACCAGCCAGGTGAGAAAGGTCCAACCTGCTTGCATGAATAAAAACTTGAGTCTTAAAATTTGTATCATATGCTGTTTCAATCTCTATTTAAGAAAATAATGCAAGAAGCCCTTCGAGCCATTTTAACTGCAAATGTATTGACAAAATATTTATGCAGAGGGAAGAGCAAACAGGAAATATTATTAGAAGCTAACAAACAGAACGAACAACCCTAAGATTCCTTGAGGCTTGACATCAAATCAATAGGATAAAAGCTGACTACTCACATTTCATGACAGTTTATCGAAGAAATCCGGATGCCTATGCGTACATGCTGGTACAAAACTTTAACCCTATTTGTGCTCCATGAAGTCATCCACAGTGGTAAAACATGCTCCATGGCTGAGACCTGTTTTGGAGTGAGAACTGGCAAATAGTTCAGAGAATGTTTTCAGGTCAGTGTATTTCAGTGTACAATTATGATAACTGTAACTGGAAGTATGCATTTGGATCTTTAACTGTAAATCGATGTGGCAGACAAGAATTATAGAAAAAACTCAATTAATCAGGGGAAAAAACAGATATGTACATGTTTCTGAACAAAAGTTGCTCATTTTAAGTATTACAATTTCATGTCCGCAACAAGACGGTGGTTTTTTGAAACCGCCTTTTTCAGGAGAAATGAGAAGAGGGCCCATAGTTAAACTCATAATCCACGTGAATGACCTTGGAAAACAATAGAGGAGTACGAATGTGCAGGAGCGAGCAAAGAACATGCAGTGTCAAAAGTAATTCTAGAGATTCTGCATCTCACCTTGACCAGTCTCCATAAACTGTGACAAAAGAATAGAACTTCTTTCACAATTTAATGTAGTAAGTGAAAGGCAACGAACAGCCTTGTAATTTGCTGCAGAATTCCAAAGAAATAAAACCCAAACGAGAGAATAGAATTAGATTTGATGATGTTTTTAAGCTCGCCACATGAGAAGCATCCCTGTAGTAGGCTTATGAGCAAGAAAACTATCCAGTGAAACTAACCATACATATGAAATATGGTGAGGGACAAAAAACAAAACCAAATGGCAAGTGAGTGCCCCAGAGTAATGCGAGCAAGGAACATCCCAAGAGCCATCCCAAACATTGTTGCAACTGTCTCTTGGCTTCCTTCCTACCAAATTAGGGAAATAAAAATTATAAAAATCTATAAACTAGAATTTCCATTAGTGCAATTTCTTCTATAACCTATATGATACCTTTGCAGATATATCTGCTGCATTATCCTGAAGGGCAAAATGCTGCGTTAAAGCGGCTCTAGTAGCTCCACTAGCAACACCAGCTAGTCACAACATGAAAATAAAAACAAAAAGATATCTTCAGAACTTGGGAGCAAAAAATGGGCAGTTTCCATTTACACATGGGTGTTTCAAGAAACTTAATCATTAACACATGAAGAACATTAGCACAACAAAAATAAGTGGTGATGTTTATATCCAATTATCCAAAAATAGGCTATTATTAAAAAGAAATTTGCACTAGATATTGATGAAACTCTAATCCTGCCTTATAGTTGTGCCTCGGTCGCAGAATGATTTCAGAACTGCATAAACATTGCACCAGTTATGCACCAAGAAACAGCACTCAGCAGGAGCATGTCGATGGATAGACACGCTTATTGTGGAACACTTCAAAAATAAAATTTGTTCAAAATAAATAAAGAAAGAAAGATGTCTTCCACATTTTGATAATATTTTGTTGTCTTTCCTATCGTATCCACAACTTACTGCACCTTAGGCGCAAATGTTTACTTATAGATTTCAACAACTTAGTTTCAGAAAGAAAAGGTGAATTAACTTCACAAAGTATGTCAGTGATACCATATATAAGGGAACTTCACATAGAATGATGCCACAGTATTTTGGAACTTACTGAATGATCGTGATATACTCCCTAAGCACACGATGAACAGAAATGCAGAAGGAAACAAAGGCGAAACAAGATCCATTAACATTCCTGCAGCCAATTACATGTTATAGGATAAAACTAAAAATCATGAAGAGTACGAAAGGGTACTAAAAGAAAACTTGCATCAAAATATGTAGTGATAAACTTGATAACAAGAAAGAAAATAACAACCAATGAATATTCATGAGAAAATTAGTTGGAGACATAAGTGCTACAAAAATGAAGGGAACTCCAATGCCAAAAAAAAACTGGTTGAACCCCCCCAAGTGCACACTTATGAAAAGATTGGGGACCACAGGTGCAATTATCCAGAAAATAAAAGAAGTTTTCATCTTGCTAAGATTGACAAAAAACAACAGATATATACTCGAAAAATTCTACAAAAGAAATGTGATTGTAGTAGTACCAATATCATTCATGAGATCAGCAACAAGACGCCACATTTTGGCATTGCTGTCCAGGTTTGCCCCCTAAAGAAGGAAGAAATCTTGGTGTTAAAGCTTAAAGCTGCTGTGTATTGAAAACACGGCGCAGAAAGAAAATAAACAAATCAACCATCCACTCTCATTGACATGATAAATTTTAACTGAAAGTGAAGACCTTATAACAACAGTAGCCACTGAACTCACATGTATTCAGGTTTTCATCCAGGACTTTGAACTTGCAACACCTCACATATTTATCATTTCCTCATAATTACTACTATCACTCTATTTATGTTACATATATATTTCCATTGACTTGATTGAACAAATATTAAGGAATTCCAAGAATAAAGAAACTTTTTCCCTGTGATTTGACATTAAAAAGTAAAATTCTGAACAGCAAAATTATGTGTCAAGACTCGAGCTACGAATTAAGTTAGGTGCAATTTGGAAAGCACACAACATCTACCTGGTAAAATGTAAATAAGACCCCTCCAAGCATTCCAGTTAAATCTCTCAGAAACCACTGAAACAGTTTCAAAATTGTGACGTTGGAAAATTATACATGTCAACGTATGAAACTAAAATGTCACACAAAAGATAGGCTTACCTGAAATGTAGCCCCAATAACAGTAGCAGATTTTTCACCTACACCAATAGCACTTAGAAGAGCCTAAAAGAGAATGCAAACACTCAAATGAGCAACAGATAGCAATACAAAAGATATAGACGAGTGGCTGTGTAGTTAATAACTCGCCTGGGTGGAGAGCATTGTTCGCACATATGTTGAAAGGCCCTATATAAAATAAAATCATGAACAGTCTTGTGCAATTTGAGAAAACGATCCAACTTGAAATCTGAAGTATAAAATTAAATGATGACAAACCTGCAATGAGTCCCATATTTGAAAAGGGATATAATCTGGAGTCACACTGCTCGGAAATCCCTGAATGTTAAGTAAAATATCAACAACAGAGTCACGCTGCTCGCATAATCATAATTGATAATAGAAATGTTATTCTCGTGTCATAAGCATATTCTATTTTTTTGAAGGAAAATAGAAACTACAGTTTTGCCTATTTTTCAGTTGAAGAATGTGAAGTAAACATTTTTCCTGACCATTTCATTCTTATTTAAATTCATAATCATAACATAAAAATTAGGAAACTTATTTAACTTAAAACATTACAACTCAGATTAAAGAATTATCATTTTAACGTGAACTCGAGTATACGAGCACAGGCACGAAATGAGTAGGCAAGGTCCCAGCTTGGAAGCAAAAAGTACTTCATCTTCGATGTTTTACCATGTGGTTACATTCTTGTGCCTGTCACAATGTATTATTGCCAAACAATGGCGAGATCAAATTGCTTATGGCGTAAAGCAATTATCTGGTCAAGGCACAATCTATTTAGAATTAGGTACTATACATGCGAAGCACAAAGAAAATTAGTACTTTATTTCCTTCATCGTACCTTGGCCTGAAATTTTTATTACATAATTGAGAAGCAATTATCTGGTAAGGTACAATCTTTTGAAGCATAAGGTACTCTACATTAGCATTCACGCTTCTTTAATTGTACTTTGACCTGTAAATTTAAATTACTTAATTGAGAAAATAGAGAAATTGCCTCGGGAACAAAAGCGTCGAGAAATCGCCGAGAGAAATGGTTGAATCGGCTGGTTGATTTTTTAACGGAATCTCGAGTGATTGTGATGGTGGCGGTTTTTGTGAGATCCGAAAACGCCGTTCCGTTCCACTCTTCGATTACAGTATAATCCGGCGAGAGATGCGTTTTAATGTGTTCTTCTTCCATTTCTGTAGATCTCAAGGTCTTAGCTTCCTGAAACTTTTTTGAAGAAGAATTTTCATCCGTAGAAGAGCGTTGACACCGGCGTTTTTGTAATTTGCTTTTTAGTCCCTCAATTCTGTTTATTCTGTTAAAATCCCATCTATTTGGCAATGTAAAATTTCGATTTGAGAAAATTATTTTGTTGAGTCCCTAACATTTGTAAAATATAGCACTTAAGTTCTCATTTAGTTTTTGAGAATTAATTTTTTGCTTCAAGTCGTAAAGGCCTGAGAATATCCAGCGTCAATTGGGGTGACTTAGGATAGTACTATAATAGAGCGATTTAGAGAAAATTAGCATTTCCTTGTACAAAGATAACACAAACAAATTAATGAATTGTCCAAATTTTCATTTAAGATTTGCTTGTTTATCGAGAAAAATATCAGAATCAACGAAGCAAATAGGTATCCAAAATTTGAAATTGAAGATTATATTTAGTTTGACGGATGTGGCTAATCTTGATGCTTATATTAAGAATTTAAACACCTATCATAATAATTAGTTTTCTTCGTTAACACAAGAACTAAAATACTCTAGATATTTCAAGAACTTTAATGTTTAATCAAGAAATGTTAGAATATAATTAGGAGGAAGATGAGAATGAAACATCAAACAAACATTAAATAACAAACTCTGACCGCATTATGACAATACTGTCCTAAAAGATCGTTCTTGATATTTCTTGTGAAATTGATCGTCAAATAGCTCGAGGATTTGCCAAGCCTAACTAAATCTGCATCAAGAAAATACGAAAGTTCGTAAACGAGCAACAAAAAACACTTTAGCATTTGTCTGATTTTAATTATTTTCAAAATATATTTTTCTTTCTTTTCTATTCAATCACACATTTCTCAATAAAATAATGTTTCACGCAAATCCAAAACTTTCCCTTACTTTTTACCACACATTCTGCATCAATCTACTATTCCAAAATAAATTTCACACAAAAAATAGGGCTCAAACATGTCCTTAATCTGAATTTTTAGGATTCTAAGAGGAAAATATATTGTATCGTCTATGAATTTACAAAAAAACTTTCGGGATGAAAAAAATCAAGAATACATTATAAAAGTAATCCAATTTCATTCAATCAACATCACCAAATATGTTCCATGAATTTCCATTCATTAAACAAATAATATGAACATTTTTCTTAGTAATGCAAATGCCCGAACCCGCAATAAAAATAAAAATAGAACACATAATAAAACATAGAAGGCTCAGATGCGCATTTTTTCGTCCGTGTATGAGACGTCGTGGGGACCCCCGTCACCACTTAAGTTAGCGCAAGACAAATCATCACTGCACTTCTATTACATAATGCACCAGCTGGGAATCGAAACCTGGTCTTAACTGTGGTAGAGTATTAATCTTCCACTGGACCGCTGGTGCTACCTTGAGGCTTTTCTTAACGTTTGTTTAATATATTATGTCATTATTAAAGCTCTTTTTTTTCTTCCCTTTTTTTTCCCAACCATTATTTGAAAATTCTTTTTTTTTTTTTTAGCATACTCATTTTCAATCACACAAAAACATGTAAATACAAAATTTGTTTCTTACTCTTTAATTACACATTTTCTTAAAATTCACTATCAAAAACATTACTTTTGAGATAAATGGCCATCAAACTGGGCTAGATATGCTAGTGTACCAACTCCTGAATTATGATTACATTAGATAGCCTTTCATTTTTATTTTTTTTAACGGTACTCAAGTGCACAATTTTAATTCATCTAGTATCATGTAGTCGATTTAAATCCTGATAAAACGACAAAGTATTTATCATAGTTACTAGAACCAACCTGAGCATCGATCGGGCCAAGGCATTTGGTCATCAACTCACTAGTTTAACTAATGGATAAGTGGGCGAACCAGTGTCAATGTTTAGGAAATTATTTTAACATTTTGAAAGTACAAAATAAATAGATAACATTTTATACTAAGATATTTTTCCACTGTTTGATTATGCTGAAATATATTGCAGCTATTGAAATATAGATTAAACTGTCGATCGACGAGGAAGTGTTTAACAAAACAGATTAGCAACACTAAAATAGTATATACAAGAAGATAAATTTTGTAGAAAATTAATACGAATCAAATTTCTAAGAAACGAGGCATTGAGGTTCACAAATACGTTTTGTATATCTATTTCATACTTCGATTCAGAATTATAATTCAATTGAAAATTTCATATCCCAAATAGAAAATCGAGAAGTATTTATTTGAAAAGCAGATAATATTCAAATATATTTGACATGAATGAACTCTTTTTCTTTTAAAATGTGCAAAAATTGTCTTATAAGTTATCCAAAATTGACAATAATCTTGCTAGCACCAACAAAGCAAAACCACCATTAACAGTTGTAAATAAATAAGAATCACATAAAGAGAACATGGCTAAATTTATATGAAAATTTAAATCATAATCACTGGAATATATGAACAGAAAATGATATAGAGTTATATACATAAACAAAATTATCCAATGAGATTTATGAAGTTAAAAGAAGAAGTCAAATGAAAAAATGACAAAAATAAATAAATAAATAAATAATACAAAGGATAATTATATTCATATGACATTTTTAAATAAATAGATAACATTTTAATTACATTAAATGTCTTTAATCTTTATTCATTGCCACATTAATATCTACTCTAAAATAAGGAATAAATGTCTTAATTTTGTATTTTTTTTATTTAAAAAATATGAGAAATAAATAATTTTTTAATATCATCTTAACTTTTGGACAGAAAGTGTCACTTTTTTGTTAATGGACATACATTTGATAATAATTAAAGTGATGGACCTTTGTTGCAATTATATAGACCATACTAAAAAAGATTAAACGCTAGAAGGAGGGCTTGAACCTCCGACCTTGTGGTTAACAGCCACACGCTCTAACCAACTGAGCTATTCCAGCTTGTTGTCAAGTATTCTCTTTAAACCTATTTATTTTATATTCTACAGGAGGATTTCAAATCCAAGAAAACCCTTTTCAATACAATCTGAAATCCCAAACGCATAAGATATTCAATCCTGGACCCAAAAGTCCAGTCTTGGAGCCACACTCAATGACTCCTTTTCCATGCATGAAAAAAATAGTTATGAAATGGTTTTAAGACTCTTAACTGCTCTTCTTTTCCAAGCAAGCACTCTCAGACATTTGTTCCTGCCTTTTCAGGTTTTGCACACTCTTATTGGAACCTACACGAAAAAGCATGAAAAGAGGAACTACATCATCTGCCATGTCTCGCTGGCCGTTCAAGCCGTTGGTGAACGGTTTGCCGGATTTTTTTGGGGGGCTTTTATTTAAAAGGCTTTATAAATGCAAATATCTATTTTTTTTAGTTAGAGAGCCTAAACGTATAAAGAAATGAAAATAAAATTTATAAATTACTAAAATGTCCTTGTAAGTAAAAAAGACATTAATTGCCCTAATTTCCATTTACCTCTAATTGAATTTTAACTTCCATTTCTTCCACAATCAGCATCAACATCTTCTATGAACCCTTTTCATTTTCTTATCATCATCTTCTCTCATTAAACCATAAAATCTACATTTTCATTCACTTGAGCACTCATTTAGTTAAGTGGGTAATCAAAACGTGTAACATTCTTGTTGAGCATTTGGAAAAGAAGATAATATATTGTTATTTTTCTATATTTGGACTACTTTCTTTTTTCATTTTTATGAATAATTACTTCATGTAGTTATATGTGTGTTTATGTTGTTCATTTGTCAATAATGATTTTGAATTCATTTTATCATTGAATTGGAGTTTTGAGATGGATTGCTTCTCACCCTATTTTTTATATTAGTTGAAGTGAAATGTATGTTGGTAAACACATATTTGGCTATTCTATCTGTTGTTCTACTGTAAAACATAGATTTGATTTTCTATTCTACAAAATGACTTACATATCGTCTTTTGTAATCCATAACGACATACATATCGTTATTAGTACTGTATGAAAATTTGAAATTTGATGAAATTTAAAAAATTTTATGTTGAATTGCAGTTATGGATAAAGCAAATATGATATGATTATCATTTTGTTATCTAATTGAATGTTAGCAATCAGTTGAAAGTGCATGAAAATGAAAATATGCAGGAAATGGCAAAGGGAAAATAACTCTTATTCTTGTTTTGAAAACAATTTCTTGTGTGAACTTGTACGATAAAGTCGGAGATCTGTTGAAGGTCGGTACAATGTATGCAAAATGGAGATATCAACTCTTGTCCCTATAATGTCTACGGCTCCAACTGCAAGAAAATTGGTTATGTTCGTTCCATTTGTACGGGCCACACTGATAATAAAACTTAAGATTGTAATATTGTCGTGATTTGTAGCTTTATTATTTGTACTTATTAGAAGCACAAAACGATTTATTAGATTTTATAGTTATTTTGCTATTATCGCTTTTGTGCTATTGGAACAAAATTAAAGTCATTTTTGTTGGGTTTATTTTTTTGACATTACAGACTATCAACTTTTATATCGTTATAGCTGACGCAGATGTTGTTCTAGTATGAAAAATGCAATGAATCACATAATTGACATTGAAATCGTTTATGATACACAAAAAGATATTGATGTCGTTCCAGTACGAAAATTACACTGATTCATATAACATGGAAATCATTCTTGAGACACAAAATGATACTGTTATTGTTCCAATATGAAAAATATATTGCTTTACTGATTTTTATAACGACGTTAAAGTAGTTATAGACCAATAAAATAATATAGAAGTCGTTATATCAAAAACTTGCACAGCGCAAACGACATAGGGGGCTGCATCGCGAGCGTCCAAGTGACCATTTGCTCTTGGCTGGTAAATAACTCGGAGACACACACACCAATCAAGTTTTCTTTAGGTTAACGGTCCCCAAACTTCCGTCCTTCGTTCAACGGAGACATTTTCTCCTGCAATTGAAAGCCCAAGATTGGCTAACCAAGAGGGGGGTGAATTGGTTATTAAAACTTTTTCAATTGTCACTCAAAATTTTAAAACAATGAACATGCAGATGATAGAGAATAATCTAAACACACGTAAGCACGTAAATGGAA
>CAIGRK010368367.1:0-18181 GCA_903798315.1 Fraxinus greggii | reverse complement strand
TGGATTGTGTGGTAGTGTTTAGGGACTTTAGAAAGCTACATTTATGTGCTAAGGAACTTGATGGGCTAAGATTTAATACATGTGTTGACCCATTGGGCCCAATGAATTAGGGCCCATTTATTAGATTAAGGGTCATTCCATCCGGCCCAAATTCACTAGCTGGCCCAGACTCATTAGGTCGAAAATCATTTACTAAATAGGCCAAGACACCAGATGGCCCAATTGATTCATTAGGCCCAATTCCAATAGCTCCAGATAGCCCTGTTGATTTATTAGGCCCAAAGCAGGCCAAGACATTGACTCCAGCAGCCCACTTCCTTGCTTCTTCACGTCGTCGTTCCTCTGTTCTTCTTGGTCGATCTTCTGTGGAAATTGCACTTGACCCATGGTTGGGTATGGTGCGCCAGATGGAGAGGACTTCATCCCATGTGATCCGCGACCATGGGTTGCCTGGACAGCGCCGATTTTTGAAACTCTCGGACCTCGCTGCGTGATTGATACAGAGTCATGGGTTGTTGTTTGGAATGAATAGAAGACGTTGTTGGGGTAGCCTGGGGTTGAGCAACCGATCGGTGGGATGTTCCGATCACGGTGGTGGCCGGTGGTGATGATTCCGACAGTTTTACCACTTTTAGGCGACTCGTTTTCTGAATTGATTCCCGCCAAGAGGAAGGCTTTTTCAACTGAGGTTTTTTTATCGTAACTTTGCCAATTTTTTTTGTTTCTGTCATCGATGGCCGAGTTTAGAATCACTCCGGCTCTGATACCATATTGACAGTAACGAGACAAGNTGCGTGATTGATACAGAGTCATGGGTTGTTGTTTGGAATGAATAGAAGACGTTGTTGGGGTAGCCTGGGGTTGAGCAACCGATCGGTGGGATGTTCCGATCACGGTGGTGGCCGGTGGTGATGATTCCGACAGTTTTACCACTTTTAGGCGACTCGTTTTCTGAATTGATTCCCGCCAAGAGGAAGGCTTTTTCAACTGAGGTTTTTTTATCGTAACTTTGCCAATTTTTTTTGTTTCTGTCATCGATGGCCGAGTTTAGAATCACTCCGGCTCTGATACCATATTGACAGTAACGAGACAAGGATGAACAATTAGTATATTCGCCTTAATAGTTACAATCTAATGAGTCCAATTTATAATAGTTTCTAATCTAAGGAAAAAGGAAAAGTTTCCTAATCTAAATAAGGTACATAATCAATTATACAATTATATCCCAAAATACACGGGATTTCTACACATGGTTTCAACTTAGGATAGAAAAATACTGGGACTGCCATCATTACAGAAAGGAAGACAATTTCGTCAGACAAAAATTTCAAAGATTCAAACTGCACCGGAAAATATTTCCAGCTATTCATTGTTTTTCATTTAGTCTTTTTTTTAAGAGTTTGAGACATTAGATGCTCCAGTTACTTTCTATATTTCTTTTACTAAAGAGAAAGCAGGGGAATCCACTATATTTATGGGACTGAGGTTATACGGAGCAAACAGCATCAAGGTCCAAAACATTGGTGCAGGTTTAGAGCCTGCACTTTCAAGAACAAATCTGAGGAAAATTATAGATGCTCCAGATATATTAGCTCAAATTTACTTGGCGTACGAATCATATTACAAGTAATCAATAGTTCAATAGCATTTGTACAAATATCCCTTCTCTTCTCTCTGAACCGGAAGAATAATAAGAGAGAAGTGTGAAACAAACAAGATAGAGAACTAAAATTGGAGGAGCTCAACATCGTGAACTGCTTGTCTCGTTGCACAGATGCTGTAGAAGAAAATCTTAAATAATTGTCTCTAATCTTCATATGCAAGAAAAATAAGCAGTTCATTCCCAAGACAGCAAAACATACTGACTTGCAAATTGTTGTGCGTTCATAAGAAACTGATGAAAATTGAGATTTTAATTATTTTTTTAGCTTGTATTTTCTTTATTAAATAAATTCGGAATTCAATTTTGATTTAAGACTATTTTTTGTTACTGTCTGGATGGTAGTTGTTAATTATGATTAGTCGTTAATTAGAGTTAGTCATTTATTAGTATTAGTCATTAATTAGGTTTTTCAATTGTTATAAATAAAGGTTGTAGCCTTAATGGCAAAACAGGTTTCTGAATGGAAAAAAAATATTAACTGTTGAGATTTTCTCCAATTTGTCGATCCTAAATCAATATTCATTAGGATCAAGGGTTTTGCGATCAGGATCAAGAATTCGATATTCTTTATGAAGAATCGATGAGTATTTAATTCCTAAATTCACAGTATTCTTAGTGAATCAAAGGGTATTTAGATCGTTATGTTCATCAACGCATTTATCGCTTTCACGCTACATCAGTTCATATCAAGCAAGTTTCGTTCCTAATAGTGTTCGTGAAATTCAACGAAAAAGTTATGATATATGATGATAACATTTTTGTTCCTTTTGATCCAAAGAAATCGATGAACATAGATTTGGATGAGGACTATAATGGCCCGCCAATTTTTGACAAAAAAAATGTTGAAGAATATTTGAATTCTAGTTACAAAGGTCATCCAATTTTTGACAAAGAAATTGAAGAATTTGTAAAATTGTGTAATGATAATTACGATGGATACCCGATCAAGAAATTGACGAATGTATGAAATCGTGCGATGATAATTGTGACCTATTTTCAATGAAAAGCCTGATGTCAATGGCTCCGATATGTGGTCTAAAGAAATCAAAGTTGATTTTAAGTGCTACACAAGATAATCAATAGATCTTGACTGCCATACTTCAATCTTCGTTTGAAGAGTTTTTTGTTGTGTGTCCAGAAAATTTACCAATTATTGTCATTACGAGGAATTGGATGAAAAATACCGTGCAAAGACAAATCTTTGTCAATTGGAGAACCATGAAAATTAAGTTTTTAATTATTTTTCAGTTAGTCTTTTTCATTAGTAAATAAATTCGGAATTCAATTTCGATTAAGACTTTTAATTTTGGTTATTTTCTAGATGTTAGTTGTTAATTAGGATTACTCATTGATTAGAGTTAGTCATTTATTAAAATTAGTCGTTACTTAGGTTTTTTGAATTAAAATAAAATATTTAATTGTTGAGATTTTCTCCAATTCATCGGTCCTAAATCGGTATTCATTAGAAACAACTATTTTGCAGTCAATATCAAGAATTTGATATTCTTTGTGAGGAATCAACGAATATTTGATTCCTAAATTCACGGTATTCTTCGTGAATCAATGTGTTTTTATATTGTTCCTTCTGTTTTTCATTATTTGTTTTTCATTATTTATCCTTTTTGCCCCTACATCAAAAACCAAGGAAGGCTAATTTAAATGTAAGCCACACCAAGGAGCACTAGGTCCTAAGCTGCAGCTTTCTAACATAGTTACCATCTTCACATATGACAAAATGGTATAGTTTAAGGAAGAAATGGTGGAAAAAGAAAAGATATGCAAAATCAGAAGTCATGAGAACAAAATCAAGCAAAGCACTAGGGAAGAAAGGTGGAAGAAGATGAATCGCATTAATAATCTCTAGAGATCAATTTATTTGATTAATTAATAGAACCACTCGTGATACTTCAAATGACGAGTCAGCAAAATCTCAACTACATGGATCCTATTACTAATTAATTATTAGGCATGTATGAGATATGTTCTATCAAAATTCTTTTTTCCACTCATATTGTCGGAGATGATGAAGTTTCATTACTTTCTAAAGGGAAATGCCGTTCCCAAAATCAGGTACATCCCAGTATTGCTACCACACCTAAAAAAACCAAGTATTACCTCTGCCGAGAGTGTGCGCAGTTCCTGATCACGAGCTGCTAACAAATGAGCAAGATCAACCTGCAAGGTCCAATACAACTTCTCAAATTTCAGTCATAGATTCAGTGTCAAAGGTGATAGGTTAAAGAACACAATTTCAAGAAAGTTACCAGAAAATGGAGAAACACATTTTGCATAGTAGTCTACAGTTTTTGGGGCTACAAGGAAATATTTTTTAATGAAACTACACAGGGTAAAATACAATGTGAAATACTCAGTCTTAGAGATTTCAGCAATTAACATTGTTTACATGAGTAATTTTTAGTTGACATGAAAAACATCAAGCTCTCTGTTTTTGCAGAAAAAATTATTCAGAGATTGGAGGGATGCCACACAAAACAAGCTTTTAGGATCTTCTAAGGCGAAAAGGTAAAAGTCTAAGTTCATTGAATTTTACATTGTAGTGAGGTTTTACTAATATTTTTTTTTATGTCATTATCCAGATCCCCAATGGCCCTATAAATATTTCGTATCCTCGTATAGCATAGGACTCCAAAGGACAACACAGCATCTAGATAAGTGTAAGATACTAACCTGACATTCTCTTTCCTTCTGTCCAAAAAGTACATGATATGTGTTATATATTATTAATATTTCAAGGACAGTTATTACCTGAGGTGTGCTCCCGTCATCAGTTCTTTCATACTTGCTTAAGCATTCTTGCAACCTAAGAATCTACAAGGAATAAATAAAGATCAGGAGTCGTGACAAACTATTTTTCTATCTACTATTCTTTTTGTTATTCAGGGTCACACAGCACCCTTGTCCACCAACTCTGTAGTTGCAGAAGAGAAAACAACTTCGTACATTTACTAGAATTAACCACGAAATGCTCAAAGTTTCCGGCAATAGGAGAAGATTTCCAAATAAGTTTGTGTCGAAAATGAGATGCAGGGGAATATTTTGACTACAGTAAATCATAAGAATATCACATACCTCCTCACTCAGAAAATGAAGGTTTTCTCTTTGATATTGCAACAAGGCCATTTGCTGATCAGAGAGCCGTCCGCCATCATGATACCTGTCACAATAAATAATAATCAGTGTAAGTAAAAGTCAATTTGGACCATACTTTATTAACCAGGATAAGAAACAACCCAACTTGACAGTATAATGCTTTACTGCACTCAAAATTCTGGAAGCACCCTATAGCTATTGATAGCTGTGTTTGTTCTTTAATCCATCAGCATAATAGTCAGTCAGCTTCTATCCAATTCAAGTGGGCAATAAATTAGCTACCTTTTCTTATGAGCGTCATACTGAAACTTCTGGATTTGGGTAGCTTGACGTTAAAAATAGAATTGTACTATCTAGTTCCAATAGCACTGCAACACTTCCGCTTTTGAAAAAGCAATGGAGGAGAATAAAGCCTCTTCATATGAATAACTATCCCAAAATAAAATAATATGGTCATTACTTAACGTATATGTATGCTCATCATAAATCTAAGTACAGAATTTCATACACTACAAACAGAATAGAGCCCTGCTTTATGTCCCGGCTTAATGACCAAGACAAAGACAGTGGCGCCCCCTATTGGACCCCCCCCCCTCTCCAATAGGGGGGGCGCCAACTTGTCCCGGTCATTGAGCCGGGACAAAGGGCTTTTCCCAACAGAGTATCTGTGAATGGTTGTCCAAGCTAACGATAATGCATGACCCAAAATCTCTAACTTGATTGTTTCATAGCCTAAGACTGGAAAAGATAGTAAAAAGGAACAACTGGTTCATCCAGTGTCTCACATTCCGTGTGAAGGATACCAGGAAGAAATAATTAGGGAAAACGATGTTATGAGATGCAGCTAGCACAGAAGGCACTTCAACAGAGAAAACTCCAACACTTAACTCAAACATACGAATAAGGTTTGACATGCGAAATTAATATATACAACTCAAATACATTCTCTTTTTCATGAAGGTGACTAAAATGAACTTTAAAATTCAGTCTCACTAACAGCATTAAGTCAACTTGACTTCCCATGGTGAAAGAATCTCAAATGGTTATAGTGGCTTAAAGCTGCTGAATATTCAATGTCAATGTGACATTTTCAGCAAGTAGCTAATTTATAGTTACAGTTAAAATGCTTTTAAAAATGAAGAAAATACAAAACAAGAGATTGTGTGTTCGTACAATATTCAAATGTAACACTCCTTGTAATCCCTCATCCTAGAATATACATTCATATAATTCTCAATTAGTCGCATTACGAAATTCCCCCACTCTGTTGTCAATCAGTTTCCCTTCTCTTGTACTTTTTCTAAGCATACTTATGGTCAGTTGCCTACAAGTTGGATTTTGTGATTGAATTCTAACCTTGTTGGAGAAAAGAATCCTGAAGTCTAGTCAATACAATATACTAAGTCCACAGCAAAGCATGGAATTTCACTCGTTTTCACGTGGCAAAAAGAAGGAAAGAATCTCATACACATTAGATCTAGAAGGTGAGTGCGATTTTTGTTGCGGCAGTGTTGTGGGTCCATATACTGTTTGCTGGCACCTCTTCTTATCTCTATAGTAACATAAATTTTGAATACAATGTAGAATTTTAAGTTGATTAGATCATGACTATGCCATTTTGGACATCCCAAAAATGACTATATTATCTTCAAATATTGGGGCATGATTACAGGAAATTTGTGAAAAGCATTTTGACTTTTTAAGTAGAATCTAGCAAATTGCATCTACATCAACATATATTGGTGATATTGCGATGAATTACACTAACACTGCTAAAAAATCACTGGAAGAAAGTGTTAGAACGTCAAGAGTTTGATTCTAAGAAACTGAAACAATGGCTCAAACTTGAAAATATAAATTTGATAGATATATCACCACCTCAATCCTTCCAAAGAACTTGATTGTTGCAGAGGAGAATATAGTGAATTTAAAACATCAGGCTGGGAATCCAAAGAATTGTACTGGTGCACGTAACCTGTAACCACCAAAATACTTTTGAACAATAAAAATTGCAAGTTATCTCATTGTCCATAAATTCACGAGCAAAGCATTTCAGGCTTCTAATCTTCAAAGGTAGATTCCAAAGCTAGTCCCCAGTGTAACTTATCACTATAATCAAAATCTTCTTTGTCTTTACAGAATTAAACTATCCTAATTTAAAGACAATGTAGTTAAAACTTTTTTGTCAAAATAAAACCTTGGCCAGTTAGAAGAAAAAGGGAGTGCTCCACTCACAAGGTTATTCATGGCCGCTATTCTTTTATGAGTAAGGTTATGTGCATCAATATAAACTTTGATATCATATATAATTCCCACAGCCAGAAGAGGGAAGAAGTACTGTGAAAAAGTTCAACCGTTTAAAACAAGTACTCCAACTTCTAAACCATTTTCCAATAACATAGAAGTTTTCAGTTTCAATGCTTTACAAACGTCTGCATCCAAACTCACCAATATAAATGCTCATAAAAAAACCAGCACATATTGCTTCAACCAGCATAACAATCCTGCAAAGACAGTCAAGTCATGAAATCATCAACAAAACCATAGTTACCTTAGGCAGCTACCAAATTATAACTCTTAACTTAACATGACATTGAATGGAGAATTCTTTATAGACAGTATAAAACAAATACAGCCCAACCACACCTGCATAATTAGAATACCAAGAAAAGAATAATATCATTCGCTAATGAGAATCAGTTACAATGACAGGGCCAAAGAAATTTCATGTACAAGAATGAACCACAACTAGTTTTGGTTGAACGTGCTTAGTGCACCTTGTTCTAGCTTCTCTACCGAGACTTTTGCCAGGTGGCATGAGCTAAACTACCCTTTTACATAAAGAAACATGAAAATAAATATCCATTATTTTTCTTGCAGTTTCTTAGCAATCATATTTAAGCATGTTTAGACACCTTGTTGAATGTTGTGCAAAGATAATTGATAATAACGTTGATGCAAAAACAAAGCCCTAAAATGGAAAAAGGTTAGTCATGATACTGATCTTAGACTGACCTAAAATTATCAGTTTTCCGTGTATCTTAAATACTTGACGCATAAGACACCTCAGATACTCTCATGGGACAGGGAAGGGTTACTTTCCATAACAATATTATCAAACTAAAAAATAACATATGTAGTGTATCGTAGTAAATATTACCCTAGATAATAATCAATCATAAAATTTGAATACATATACCTGAGTAAACTAGTGATGGAAAGAATATTGATATGGGGTTTCCAGACCATGACAAGCAGCATTGCAGCAGTTCCTGTTGAACCAGAATAAAGGTCTTACAATGAAGTTTTACTTGCCTGAAAGTCCTATAAGCAAGGAAGACCAATAAACAGGAAAGATAACCAGTACACTTAAAAATTTCGAAAACATAAGTTGATCCAAGACAAGCTGTGCAAGTGTTGAGAAAGTGGTTTAAAACAAACCAACACTACTCTTATATTTTTTATTTTTGCTTTGAAACTTTGTCTTATCCAACCAAAAAATTGTATACCCCCCCCAAAAAAAAAAAAAAAAAAATATGAAGCTAAAGTTTCAGCAATAGTTGTGTTCCTTAAGCAAGTTATCTTATACGCCAATGCAATTTTCTTTGCCTTTACAGGAAAAAAGTTGATTTTTCGTTGAACTTGATAAAATTACTGGTTTTGGAAATGTTGTAGATAGTATGGTGGATGTTACGGACAATGTGCAAGGTGGTGAGGAAGCAATTGTTTTTAATATGGTTGATGTTGTCGATGGAGCTCGGGACAGGAATAGCCAGAAAACTAGTTCTCCTAAAAGAGACCTTGTAGGAAATAAAGAGGATAACTTTGAGCCACATGATAGTGTAGAATTTGAATCACATGAGGCAGCATATTCGTTTTATCAAGAGTACGCTAAGTCGATGGGGTTCACCACCTCGATAAAAAACAGCCGTCGCTCAAAGAAAACAAAAGAATTCATTGACGCTAAATTTGCATGTTCAAGATATGGAGTCACACCAGAATCTGATTGCAGCAGCAGCAGCAGTAGACGTCCAAGTGTGAAAAAGACAGATTGTAAAGCCAGCATGCATGTGAAGAGAAAACGAGATGGAAAATGGCATATTCATGAATTTATAAAGGAGCACAATCACGAGCTATTACCTGCCTTAGCGTATCATTACCGAATTCATAAGAATGTTAAATTAGCTGAAAAGAATAATGTCGACATTTTGCATGCAGTTAGTGAACGGACAAGGAAGATGTATGTTGAGATGTCTAAACAATCTGGTGGACTTCAAAATCTAGGCCTCATAAAGAATGAGTTTGATCATCAATTTGATAGAGGTCGGTACTTGGCATTAGAAGAGGGGGATGCACAAGTAATGCTTGATTACTTTATGCGAATCCAAAAACTGGATCCTCACTTCTTTTATGCAGTTGATTTGAATGAAAATCAGGTTCTGAGGAACTTATTTTGGGTCGATGCCAGAAACAGGAAAGACTATATCAGCTTCAGTGATGTTGTTTTATTAGATACCAGTTATATTAAAAGCAATGAGAAGATGTCATTTGCTCCATTTGTTGGGGTGAACCATCATTTTCAGCCCATGTTGCTTGGTTGTGCATTGTTAGCTGATGAAACTAGACCAACATTTGTCTGGTTAATGAAGACTTGGCTCAGAGCAATGGGTGAGCAAGCTCCTAAAGTCATAATCACTGATCAAGACAAAGCGCTGAAATCGGCTATTGAAGAAGTTCTCCCTTATTCGCGTCATTGCTTTGCTCTTTGGCATATACTGGAAAGGATCCCTGAAACTCTTGCTCACGTAATCAAACAGCACAATAATTTTATGAAAAAATTCAATAAATGTGTATTCAAGTCGTTGACGGATGATGCGTTTGACATGAGATGGTGGAAGATGGTTGGCAGATTTGAACTACAAGACAATGAATGGATTCAGTCATTGTATGTAGACTGCAAAAAGTGGGTTCCCACCTTTATGAGAAGTACTTTTTTGGCTGGATTGTCTACAACTCAGCGAAATGAAAGTGTCAACTCTTTCTTTGATAAATATATCCACAAGAAAATCAGTCTTAAGGAGTTTGTGAAACAGTATGGGATGATACTCAGTAATAGGTTTGAAGAGGAAGACTTAGCAGACTTTGATACGTGGCACAAACAGCCGGCGCTAAAGTCACCTTCCCCTTGGGAAAAACAGATGTCGACTATTTATACACACACAATATTCAAGAAATTTCAAGTTGAGGTTTTGGGGGTGGTAGGGTGCCATCCTAAGAAGGAAAGTGAAAATGGAACTAATATTACTTTCAGAGTTGATGATTGCGAAAAATCAGAGAATTTTATGGTTACATGGAATGAAGCAAAATCAGAGGTTTCTTGTTCTTGCCTTCTGTTTGAATATAAAGGTTTTCTTTGTAGACATTCAATGATTGTCCTTCAAATGTGTGGTCTTTCAAGCATTCCGTCTCAATATATATTGAAGAGGTGGACGAAAGATGCGAAAAACAGTCAATCATTGATAGAGGGAACCAAAAGAACACAAACTAGGGTACAAAAGTACAATGATCTATGCAAGCGTGCTATTAAATTGAGTGAAGAAGGTTCAATATCTGAGAAGAGATACAATATAGCTCATCGTGCATTAGTTGAAGCTCTGAAGAACTGTGTGAACGTTAACAGAAGTGCTGCTGATTATAGTAGCAATGCTATTGCTCTTTGTCGTGCTGAAGAAGAGAATCAGATAGTCCATGCTACCAAAACAAATAAGAAGAAGAGTACAAACAAGAAAAGAAAGGTTGGTTGTGGATTATTTGTCATTAATCATTATCAACTTTTTCACTCATTTTGTTATACCATTTGCTTAGCAAAGAAACTTTGTTATTCCCAGTTACAACCAGAGACAGGAGCTGTAGTTGTTGAGGCTCAAGGAAGCTTGTTACAGTTGGTAAGTTATACTGTAACCTAGTCATAGTCCTCGTGAAACATTGCTTATGATGTATAATGAGTAAGGCTTTTCTCATAACTTGAACATCTTCCATTCTGTTCCAAAACAGTGATGCTGATTGGAATTTCAAATATACTAAAGAAAAATTAGAAGGAATAAGCATTCATATGCAAACATACAGATGTTTGAATTGTATACATATATTTATATATATAACTTTATAGATGAATGTCTTAATTTTTATATTTTCTTGCTCTTAGGAGAATCTAAGCTCAGATGGAATTAACGTAAATGGCTACTATGGGTCCCAGCAGAGCATGCACGGGCTGGTATGTTTTTGCTTAAACCCACATATGTAATAAATGGTTTAAGTTTTGAAGATAATACTTGCTGTATATATTATTTTGTAAAAAAAAATTGTGATAATTTTTGTGCGGTGATCCAGTTAAATCTGATGGAGCCACCCCATGATGCATACTATGTAAGTCAACAGAATATGCAGGGGCTGGTACGTATATCCTAATGCCACAGACGCACACATATACATTGCCTCTTTACTTTCTCTTGAGCCTTCGCTTTCAAATGTATAGACAGATAGTTGGGTGACAATGTAAGGTCTGGAATTTGGTTGTAGGGACAGTTAAACTCAATTGCGTCTAGCCATGATGGTTTTTTTGCGTCTCAACAGAGCACAACCGGACTGGTATTGTAGCCTACTCCTACATAATTTTCCATACATCGCAGGTCACTGAACTGTTGGCGAAATTTCATGATGGTTGTTCAAGTTGGTTACTTCGACCATGTCAATAAAGGTGGCATCTGCCAACTAGACTATCACGTTAGCTTTTCTGTTATTCAACTAATGACATAGGTGAAATGACCAAATTGTAACATATGTTGTTATCAACTTGAAATTTTGCTAGAAGTTTAGTGGCCTCCAGTGTATTTAACCCAATTTTACAATTTCTTGTTTAGAAGCTTATCTGGGTATATGATGATTTAGAATATGGAATTTCCTTTGTCTATTCCTCCAACTGTTTAGGGGCATCTGGATTTTAGGCCGCCTAGTTTCAGCTACGGTCTGCAGGTCAGTTTGGTCACAGTTAACCACGTTGTTATATAAAAATGTCTTTTATGAACTTGCCGGGAGCTTATTATTTATGGTCTCTCTCTCTAATTCCAGGATGAGCCTAATGTGAGATCAACTCAGTTGAATGGTACTGGTAGGCACGTATAAGGATGGTGAATTATATGACTGCCTATTTCCGACTGATGGAGTATTGCATTTTAAAACCTATCAGGTTGTAGATCTAGAAAATGATTCCTCAATTGGCAGCTAGACGTTTCTTGAAAAACCCTTCCAAAAGAACTTCGAAAGCAGCAGATTTCTGGATCTATTGACTCAGTACTTGAAATTTTGTGCTTGTAATAGGGCTGAAAACAGTGAGAAGATCATAGTAGTTCTCAGATATTGGAATTAGTTAAGCGAGTAGGCTTTTTATATCGTCGAGTTTTAAGTTTGATTGTTGTTAATGGACAAGCTTTTTTATCTTCTTTTTGTTGCGATGAATCGCAACGTTACTTTGTTTTATTAACTGTCCATTGGGTTGCTGGAATAAATAAGTTTGGAATGCAAAATTGACGATATTTTAATTATTTTTATAACACTGTCCAATACTATGGAGTTTATATAAGAGCCATGAAAGCTCTCATAAACCAGATTGATTGATTTATTATTTGATTAGTTTGCTTCTTGCTCATTGTTGGGTGCTAGCACTTTATGTATTTAAGCATTTTGATCATATCATTTTTGTGGTTCCTTTTGCATTTTCGAAAGTGCATTTTTTTTAAAATTCATTTATAATCGCACATTTTATGAAATTTATGACTTTTATTAACTTTTCAACTACATATTTTATTTTTATTAAAATTTAATAGGGCTAAATTTTGGTTGTAAATTAAGATATGATACATATTTGTTATTTTTTAGGTTTATTTTATGTCATTTACTTGCTTTTCTATTTGTACTGTTGTTTTATAATGCCATTGAGCAAAGAAATGTTTTTAGTTTGACGTATTTATTTATATAAGATTTAAATAGAAAAATCGATGTTGAAAATCTATTCAATTCAATTCAAAGTTTGAATATCGATATTATATAGAAAGAATTTTGAAAAAACTCGAATTTTTATTTTATTCAATAACAAACAATAAAAGTAATGATGAGAATTGAAATAAAAGCCTACAGAAAAAAAAACATAATCCTGCAGTGGATTTAATTGAACTAAATGAACCATTAAAGTGCAAATATGAAAATAACCAAATCGACCTTGATTTTACACACTTATCTTTACGATGGAAAGTTGAGCACCAAGGACCGAAAATTCGCACTTTTTTTTTTGTAAATAGTGATGATAGGAAGGTGCAAATAAATTGCCAAAGAAACCACTATACAAATGTGAACGGATACATGACAAAGAAGGAAAAAACTATGAGACTAAGAGCAAAAGTCAGCAACAAATGAAACTCTGTCCTTTATGTCATTTTCAAACTCCTTGTAGATGTTATGCATATCCCTTTTCTCATTGGTGGAAGCCACCATGGCCGCCGCCGCCCTCGGACGGTGGCAAGTGGGCTGAGCCACCATTTTTGACAAAGCCACTAGAGGCTTCCACCTCCATGTTAGGCCTAAATTTGTGCAGAAAAGCAGCAGCATCACCCTGAATGTTATTGTTCGGTGAATTGAAACTGTGTTGTTGATGATTTGGATACTGTTGCTGTTGTCTTTGGAATTGCACTTGAAATCCACTAGGAGGCATGGCTGCAGATGGGTTCATAGTTTGCTGAGTTCCATGTCCAAAACCAAAGTTCATACCTGCAAAAATTACATTTAAATAAGTGAAGACTCAGCTTAAGTCTCTAGATGAGGTCGTTTAACGAGTATCACAAGTAAACAAGATTTTGAATCCATGTCTCATCGTAATTCATTCATTAATATTATGCAAGTCGACAAAGTTGCGTTTTGAAGGTTTAAATTGTAAATAGTAAATGTATCGATAGTCTCGAGCGAGTAAAAAGTTCCGAGTTCAAATCTAACATGACCTACTTGAAATCAGGTTTATGCAGTCTCAATAACAGTTTAAACTTTTAAACAAAAACGCATACCATTAGTATACTCAGGCCTAGATGCAAATGAAGAACTTGGACCCCCTGTGAACTGCTGCACCATGGCTCTAAAATTGCTAGTATCAGTGTTAAGTAGCGTAATCGGGGTTCGCCTCGAGGCTCTTGATCGCTTTCTGAGAGGTCTTGAAGCACGACCACCCTCCATGTCCAAGTTATAATAACTTGGACTCAAATTGCCTTGCGCAGCCGCAGTGGCACCACCGGCGGTGGCGGTGGCCACCATTACACTCTCAGACATACTTCCGTTAAAACTTTGGGTGTTTTGAGGTTGCCCGGATAAGTTACGTTGATAGAAACGCATCCAATCAGTAGAATTTGACATGGTTTCACTAATAGCCATGTGGGAATGGGATAGAGAAAAGGTGCGAAAATTAGAGAACTTTTGGCTAAGTTCTCTTTATTTCAAAGTATTAGGTAAGAAGGAAAGAAGGTGGATGAATTGAAATATTTATGGAGTGAATTGGATTACAAATTCTTTGGTCAAAAGAAAGACTTTTCTAAGGTAAGTTTTATTGGTTGCCTAACTTTGAGGGAAGTATCAATCAAGTCACTAAACTTTATCATTATTTCAATTGAGGATACTTTGTGAGCCGACGTTACGAGCATGTCCTGAAAGTGATTATATTATAATCTAAACTGATCAAATATACTTTTTATCTATACATTTCGTAAGATCTACGACTAATATCCATACATTTCGTAGAACTCCCCAACTTATAATTACATAAATATTAATTTAATTACTTCTCAAATACGCACTAACTATCATGGGCTTATTTACATGGATGTTAAAAACTTGAGCATGGATGAGTTGAGAAGTCAGACTTTTCACACGATTGTTCAACATGGTCCTAGTCCTATATGACATTTTACTTGTTTTTTGACGGCTTAATTGCATTAACGCTCAGTCACAAAGTGACCCGAATTAAAATAATTATGAAATTTCGAGACTTAATCGGTACTTTTCAAAATTGGGTATCAACCATTAAATTTTACCAAATTCTCTGTGAAAATTTTGTCACTTGGTGGGGGGTGGGATGGGGGTAGGGTATTCTGGAAGCATTGAGTGTGGATGTGTGTTTCGTGGAAGCAGCAAGCAAAGATGAAAGCAATGAGGTCATGAAGTTGACTGCGATTCACAGAATTTGGCCTGTTTTGGTCCCAAAGGAAGTAACCGTGTAACTACTCCATTATTTAATAAATAGGTTAAGAAAAACATCCTTATCAACTCAACTTAGCCCACGTTTTGGTGTATGTAGAAATTAAATATTTAATAAATTTTAACAAAAATTGATGAAATATATTATTAAAAAGTTGATAAATATTGTATATCACAATAAAAAATGTAGTTAAAATTAATTATTAATTTTGATTTTGATTTCGATTTTTATCAACTTTTTTAGCTAAACCAAATATGAAGTTTAATGAATGCCTAAGATTTGTTTAGATCCGAACTTCGATATGATTTCCGTGCTTCATTAACTCGTTCTTCAAGAATCCTTAAATAATTGAAAGATGGATCATAGACTAATAAACCGATAATCCCAATAATTCAATTGTTAAATAAATTACTACTTCTTAAAAAAAAAAAGACGTATTTTCGAAAAAAAAAAAACATTATTTCTTTCTTTCATGTATTTAATTTAAAAAATGAAATATGACCCGATTGAAGTGCCTAGAATGAAACAAAAATAGAATTTTGGTGACTAATTTGAAACGAAAAAGAACTTTAATGGCAAAAATGAAACAACCCTATGAGTTGGGGACTCTAATATTGATAGTGTCTTTTTAACCTTAAATAAACACGAGAATAGGAAATTCGAAATGAAATAATTTCTTTTAAAAGAATGTGATTTCTTATAAATATTAAAAAAAAAAATTAAACATTCGCTGTCGCGTCTATAATCTTCATATATATCACGACAATAAATTTAAAAACAAAATAACGTGTTATAAAATAAAACGACTTTATTTTAAGTCTATTTAATTACATGTGACAGCAAAATAACTTAGATTTCACGTCCATTAGATGTTTTCAGTAAGTATGAAAGCAGACCACATTTCTAATCTAATGGGTCAATACATTTTTATGATCAGTTTTGATATACTGTGATTGACAGCTTTATCTGTACCGTTTGACACGACACACAATTTCGTCATTAATTTTAACAATACTTATTCAAATCAATGACCTCGATTTTGACACCTCGAATGGTGTCAAACTAGTTGTGCAACTAACTAAATTATTTTATGACCGTAGAATCGATCGGTAAATTTGATTATAATATTAGTTTGGAAACAAAAATAATATCATCTTGAAATATTTTGATAGTCGAACTTTATTTGTTGGTTTATATTTTACATTATCACGTCCTCAATATAGTGGCTCATTTAGAAAAAATATTTTGAAATTATTGTACTTATTTGAAATTTAATCGAATTGAAATTTAATGAGTTTTCAGTACTGTATCAAAATTTGAGATGTCATATTAAAATGTCAATTTCGTTAGGAGGAATAACTCAAATTTTTATATGTTGATTTTTTTAATTTTTTTTTACGTGAAAAATTGAACATTTTTCAAGATATTCCTTGCATGTATATGCACCTAGGGAATTGAGACAATATGAGCAGCCAATAAAGACCGAGAATGTTGACTCATTATAAGTATAAAGAGAACAACCATTCTTGGTATATATCAAATTTGACACTTTGCCATGTGACAAATTATCATTTGACAGTTCAATTTTTCCTTCAATCATTTTTTACAGTAAAGTAACTGTGAAACGCGATGTACACTTTGGAGTGTATAAATGACATTTGCCTAAAGAGAATAATTTATTCTTTAATGTCCCTATTTTGTTTGGCTTGACTAAGCATAAGAGTTTCCCCTATTGGTCCAGTATGTTTCTTTTCCATTACTGTCCATTCACATTTAGGCCAAGATTTGCTTATTTCCATTGCTATGGCAATTGGAGTACCACTACGCATTCATGAGGGGACGTTT
The DNA here is from genome assembly GCA_903798315.1 of Fraxinus greggii. Taxonomy (NCBI): domain Eukaryota; kingdom Viridiplantae; phylum Streptophyta; class Magnoliopsida; order Lamiales; family Oleaceae; genus Fraxinus; species Fraxinus greggii. The sequence goes on along the minus strand of CAIGRK010368367.1, from coordinate 1,271 downwards.
GATTTACGGCGGCAAAGTGAGGCTCGGTTTCGTGTAGAGGTAGATTTGGATTATGCTCTCCCGAATAGAGTTTGGATTGAGAGGGAGAAGCGTGGTGGCTACAGGCAGTCTATGCACCATGACAAGATGCCAAATTTCTGTTTCCGCTGTAGGCAATCTGGGCGCATTTATGAGCATTATATGACTGGATCTCGACATGTGCCAAGTAGATTTTAGGGCATGTTCGGTAGATATTAAAATCGGATTAAAATTAAAAAATTAGTCGTTATTGTTGACTTTCATTAGACGAGTGAGACTCAATAACGGCTATATTTTCAATTTTAATTGACTTTTAATTTCTCCCAAATAAGCACTTAATAAGTAGATGAAGCTCATATTTGACCATATTTTTTTAGAACTCAGTTTTCTACAAATTCATTTTGAACTATACATTTCATGGGATTACAATTTTTATAAACTTTTCAACCACATATTTTATCAACGTTCATCAAATTTTACTGAAAATCTGAATTTTAACTAAATTAAATGGGGGCAAAATGTGTAGTTGAATATTTGATAAAAGTCGAGGATCCATATATGTGGTGAACAATGAGTTTGAAGAAAAAATTCTTCAAAAATAGGATCAAACAGGGACATTATGGAGTATCATATACACAATCTATCATAAGACAGAATTAGAAAGAATACTGAATAAGAATTTAGCTATAATTAATAGTAATAGAGAAGTGAATTTTGTCTAATATTCTCTTTATTAAGCCCTGTTTGGCAATCATTATTTGAGAAAAATAATAGTTTAAATAGTGATTTTTAGGAAAATGTATAACTTAAAAGTTGTGAATTTTTTTTAATTGAATAGTTTGAATTGATGGTGAATATGTTTGAGTCACATTATTTTGAAAGAATATATTTTAAATAGTAGATTCATGGTGAATATATGGTTAAAAAAGAAGGAACGGTTATTGATGTGATAAAAAATATTATTTTATTGAAGAATGTGTGGTTGAAAATAAGTAGAAGAATGCAAATGAAAATGAGAATGTGGCTCAAACAAAGGCTTATTGGTTGCATACTCGCTTGATCAATTGGTGGAAGGGAGATGATGAGAATTTTTTTATTCTATTTTGCTATTTTTATTAAAAATGAATATGTGATTTTGTGGATTTTAATATTTTCTAAAATTGAATTACAATTATTTTTTTGTGGAAAAAAAGGTCATTTCTTGAACTTATAACAAATTAACAACATAATGAAAAATTGAAATGGTCTTAACT